>VDFB02323287.1:0-115387 GCA_007258455.2 Sequoia sempervirens | reverse complement strand
TAAAATTCTTATATGCAACTCATGATCAAGATCTCGCACCGTATGCATCAGGAATAGATCATTCACCCACTTGTAACGCCGCTCAGATTTTGAAAACTTTAGTTGTGGGCAATGATCATACACATAATGAACACCCAGAGTTCCAACGACATTCAAACCTCTAAAATTGCCTTGAAAGGCCATTAGATATACGAGGTAGGGTATCATGTGGAATTCATGGGCTTTGAAGAACTTTGTCATTTGACAGTGGAGACAATCATTAATCAACGCTAGCCAATCATAGTGTTCTGCTCTGTCAACAATCTGAGAAATGATGTAAACATCCAAGGCTAGAATTTATTAGCCTCTGCTTGATCTATGACTCAATTGAGCAAAGTAATCATGACTACAAATTCATCCTTGAACTCACTGTTCTTTTCCGACGCTTATCCTTTTGCACATACCACACCCTTTCACATTCTTCAATGGATATAATGAAGCTTTTCGCACATGGTGGTATTGCAAAACACTTCTCAATGTCTTCCAGCCTGAAGCTGCAAATAATATGCCCATCTACTGATATGATTTCTCGTGAAGTCGGATTGTAATGCTTGACACAAGCAATTACGAATTCAAGGCTCTGCACTGAGATGGGGATAGAAGCTGCTGCAAGCAACCTGGAATGATCAAGATTCTTGACTGCAATGTTACCTGTGCCTTCCAAAGCACGCAAATCAAACACTGGATGCACATGATGTAAGTCGGTTTCGAATGTTCTCAAGAAATTGTGGAGCAACACTGATTTGGCCCTGATTTCTATTGGAGAGTACTACATGTCAAAAAACTTGACTTTTGACTGTGAACATGCCTATGTTCGAAAAAGTTTTGAACAAGAGCTAAAAATAGATCGCTGATTTTTCTTCAGAAAAAGGCAGATTTTTGAAAAAAAAGTTGATGTCTGGGTTTTGTAGACAATCTTATTCTGAAGAGACCCAGATCGTCTAATTTCGAAAATGCTGACTTTTTCCCAAGCATGCAAGATAATGCAAAATTTCCTAAAAATTAGGGCCAAAAAACTAAGGTCTGGGTTTTGTAGACAATTTCATTCTAAAGAGACCCAGATCGTCAAATTTTGAAAAATCTAAGGATTTTTTGAACATGTGTGATTTCCTATAAAACAGTGGCCAACATGCAAATTTTTAAAATTTTCCAATCTTCAAAAGGAATGAAAAACAAGTAGACCCAGATCGATAAAAATTGAAAATTTTGACCACCTGTTTTTGAAACGTGATGCCCTAGAAAAACAGACCATGCAAAAGCATGCCTCTGTGCTTCCCAATCTCGAATCCACGAAGAACACTGAAAAATTACTTCGTTTGAGCCTCCAAATCTTGACGAGAAGAACATTTTATGTTTCTTCCTCAAAAATCCAACCTGTAAACTATGGAACATGAATGCTCAAAGCTTTCTTAAATAAGGTTTGGAGGTAAAAAGCATTTTCATGCAAAAACCCTATTATTTTGGAGTCTGCATGCAAAAATATCTAACTTTGTTTGCATCAACACGGAAAATTCATAAAAAAATAGGGCGGCAAAAGCATGCATATGAGGACGTTTTTTCAAAAATATTCTAGGTGTAGATGACATGGGCGCCTTCCTTGAAATAAGGCACCCAACTTCACCGAAGATAGAAAAAAATTCATAATTTTCAATTTTTGCTCGCTTCTGACTCCGTTGAAGCTTGTTTTTGACTTTCACGATCTGTCAAATTGGCACTGTCGATTGATAATCTTCGTTTGACAATGGCGATCTCATCTTTGACCATTGTTGAAGTGATCCCCAGCTTCGTTCCGGCATCTGACGACGTTTGATAGTGATTGCATACCCCAGAAACCGCTGACGAAGGCTAAATCGAAGAAAACATGGATGGAGCGAAAAGGTTACTAAGGTATGAAAAGAAAGGCACCCTCCTTGAAAAAAGGTGCCTGGCTTTGCCAATGTTAGAAACTTTTTGAGATTTTCAACTTTTTTCACTTTTTGTGCTTCTATAAGCTAGTACCCCCTGTTTGGGCATCATTTTCTACTAATCTGTGAACAACTAAGACAGAAAGTCAGTCATCTGGCAAGCCTAATCAAATCTGAGAAGAATGATGCCTCATGTCAGCCTCTATCACTACATTTGACTGATTTGCCAAGATCCAGAACTGGGCTGACGGAGAAGTTTTAATGTTTTCCGAAAACAACAAAAAAAATCTAAGTGTTGAAGGCTTGGGTGCGCTCCTTGAAAAAAGGTGCCCAACATCTCCAGACTTTAGTTTTATTTTGAAGATTTTCAATTTTTCCTTTGACTTTTTCCGTTTTGTACGAAATGCCTCCATTTCATTTGCAATTTCCAGTGTCCTACAACTCTTCTGAACTGGATGATGGATTCGTTGAAGAGCCTGAACATATTTGATGATAACCTCCAGCTTTCCAAACCCTAAAACTGCTTTTTACTAGATTTGAACTGGGCTGACGGAGGAAATTGCACGTTTTCTGAAAAACGCAACAAATTTATAAGGCATGAAACCCTAGGCACCCTCTTTGAAAAAAGGCACCTGGGTTTCCCAAAAATAGTTTTTTTTTTTAGTTTTTCAACTTTTTTCATTCTCCGTTCACCACCTCTGCTGACTGCATTGATCGTCGTTGCTGACTGCGTTGACCATGTTCACTGTTGTGTGTGCATGATCTGCGAAAACTAAAAAATTGGCTATGGCATTGACTGTCAGGTGCCTCCCTTGAAATAAGGCGCCCAACATCTCCAAAGTTAGAATATCTTTTGCAAATTTCACTATTTTTAGATTTCCCCTCCTCCGTTCACTATTTTTCGAGCATCTTTCGCCGTTGATCGATCTGTGCAATATTTGAGACCTTGTAACTAACACCTGGCAACTGGCCATCCTCCATTGATGACTTCGGAGGTCCTAATTTATCTTTTGAAAAAACAAAATAGACCCACCAGAGAAAAACTAACTATTTGACGATTCTGATTGGACCAACCTGATCGAGACGTATTTTTAACCAATCAAAATCAGTTTGAGCCCTCCATGCAAAGATTTTAGTTTTAGACATTATGTAAAAAGAGAATTTATATTTTTAGAAAATTTTGCCGACGTCTATTTGACAACAAACCCAAAAAACCCTAATTCAAATCAAGTTTTAAAAATTCTATTTTTAGAAATTTCTAAAAGTAATTTTTTTTTATTTATTTGAAATTTTTTACAAGATTTGAACACTTTTACAAAATGCCTTAATGAAGCAAAAATTTTAATTTTTGGGCATTACAATAATATTGATTAATCCCTTTTGGAGGTGACTGCCTTTAATTTCTACGATTCTTCTCCCTTCGATATCCTTGTCTTCTTATGTTTAGGATAAAAAGCTGCGACTATCTTGTGTTTTGTTTGTATTGCTGATTTCGCTGTCTTATTCAGCATCTTTGATCCCCTTTGGTGGCTAGTGAAACCAGCAGTGATTTAGAGTGTAAATCTTCCTGGTCCTGTAACGGCTGCGCACAGTTGCATCCCCTTTCAAAAAAATTAATCGAACATTAATATTTCTGAATATTTTAATCTCGAAACTGAATTCAATGAAGCACACTTGTTAGGATTACTAACAATTTGGAGGGTTTAGTCTTGATTTAGTTTTGAGGAGTGGACATTACAGTAAAGGACTGCTCCATGAATTAAAATGCTTAACGCAACCCCACTATATTTTTGAAATAAGAACACCCCACTCTTCTTTTTTATTTTAATATACCTCGACCCAATCTAAAACTTCCAAATAAAAAAATCTCCAACTTAAATTTGATGAACATACTTCTGTGGTGGCTGAAGCAGGCAAAAAAAATTTATGGAGAAAATTGTAGTTTGCAGCTGTGGACGCCAACACAAAATTTCTGTTTGCAGTTTGTGCTGAGGTCGTGGGCAGCCTTCTTAACAGTAGCTTTTGTTCTTCTTTCTTATCTCGCAGAATAACCACCACGCTGAAGATGTACAGAGGCAAATGGAGATAAGAGGTGGAAAAAGTGTCTATTGCATTTCATTACAGTACTCCGAAACAGCTCAATGAAACTTGTGAGGTTGGCTTAAGAGATTGGATGCCGTGGAAGCCCACAAAAAGTCCCCGCTGGTTCAGGGTCGGAGGATGTTTTCTAAGAGGCTATGGAGAATACAGAGATATAAAAGCGATGGATAATAGTCTATGGGGATAGGAATCAACATAAAATGTTTGATATTGCGTGGTGTCTGTTGGATTATGCGTGGTGTCTGTGCTCTGATACTAATGTTAGGCCAGGGAATGGACTGAAAAATAAAATCGAAAATACAATTGATTGCAAACCAAAATTGTAGTGTATTGCTAGGGTCTCATGCTGCGGGCTTCCTATAAAAAATTTCTTACAAATTTTTAAGGTCAGTTTAAAAAATTAAGTTTCAAAATTTAGAAAATTGATGGAATGGATTTTAATAACAGAGATAAAAAAAATTAAAAATAAATAAATAGAGATTATTTTCTTCACTTTTTTTCTTACAGGAATCTAAAATTTTAGATGATTGATAGTGTCAAAAAAAAAAAAGTTGGTAAGACAATTTATAGTCCTATCCCAATTTTACTTGCTCAAATTTACAATCTTAAAAAATAAAAATTACAATTATTGAAGAAAAGTAACATGTTTTTAAACTTCATGAGACCCCTACTTCTTGAAAATAGATCTTGAAGCTCTATAAGAATCCAGCCTTACCAAAAGAGTTCACAGAATATATTTCCAACATGAAAAAATAAACAAATAAATAAATAAATAAAAAGTGTTCAATTCAATCTCCTAAAATGACTGTTCAGCTTCCGCAGTATGTGCATTAATGTTACAATAAATGTTCATAATTAAAAATTAAAAAATGTCATGTAAGATGCACTGACCTCAAAGTAAAAAGAGGCGCTGGAACCCTTTCAATGGAACTGGGTTTACGGTGATCGCTTGAAAAATTTACAGTCATTGTATTGGCATTTAAAAATCATAAAATTTATTACAAATATGCAGTGACAATCTCAAGTGAAGTCTAAGAGAATCTGTGGGAAAGGGAGAAAATTTTATTTTGAATGGGATCGAAAAATTCTGTGTTGCCATGGTAATTTTCGAAAGCACCCACTCCACAACTTTCAGATTTAAATTTTCGTTATACCTTTTGTAGAGCTGAAATATTGATGCTTTGCCACCGTCGTTAGCTAAATATGAGGGATGAATAATTGTCAACACGATCAGACTGAAACTTAAGTTAAAACAAAAAAGGAAGTGTCATGATTTTCCTGTTCATAATATTCAGCTTTGTAAAGAACGAAAATAAAGGTAGTGTGATTACTGGTTGGGAGTGTTTGATTAAAGGGAAGATACATTTAAACTATAAGTCATTATTTGGTTAAGTTGGTATCAATAAGGGGATCCAATCTAATTAAATCATTCAAAGGACAAAACTAATCTAATGACATAGTTAAGAAACATATTATGATTCTTGTTGATTTAATTTTTGCATTTTTTTTGTATATAATAGATTATAATCTTATGAGGGAGCATACATTTAAATCAAGAGTCATTCTTTGACTTAGTTGATATGGGTAATCGGATTCAATCCATCAAAGTCTCTCTTATGTCAAAACTAATCCAAATTCATAATTAAGAAACATATCAACATCACCAATATATTTATTTTTCTCTATTTATCTGCTATACTACATATAGTGTGAGATTTGAACTTGAAACAAGTCTCACACCTACAAACCACTGTTGAGTTGTCAGAAAACAAGTTTTAGTTGTCGTTTAATGGTAAAAGCTTCCAAAATATCAGGTAAAAGCCTCAAAAATTTCATTTATCATATTAAAGCCAAATAAATATTGATTTTGACAACTGGGTGGGAACATTATATTCTCGTTTGGAGTTTCTCTGTCAATTTGATGACAACTTTCTTTTTTCATTTGCATTGCTTTATGTTTTAAATCTGTATGCAAATATTTCATGATTAGGGGAGAGGGTCCAATAGTGGTGCGGGTACCAATAGTTGTCATAGTACATGTTCATTCAAAGCTCAATATTTTAAAAGTATGGAACTAGTAATTGTAAGAGAGAACCCAATACTTGAACAAAATATACCCATTACATTCAAAAAATAACAAATCATATGATGCCACATTGACACACTAAAAAACATGACTTAATGCACCACTATTGGTCTTAACTTTTTTTGGGGGTCTATTATGACCCCTCAACAAAAAGCATGTTGATGACACTTTTTTTCTCGGTCTATGTGGGTGAAATGAAATATTTGAATTGTCCACATCCCTAGCCACTCGGAGATATAATTTTTTAATGTCATTGTTGCATGTTCATTGCTATGTCGACCCATAAAGTTAGGGTGCACCACTGTTGGGCCCTCTCCCCTAGATAATACTTAATTTCTCCAAGGAAAAAAACTAGATTTGTCTAAGTTTGTTTCCTTCCATTATTCAGCATTTATTATTAATTGTTTAATCCACCCACATGCAACTAGAATATGCATTAACAAACAGGTACTCTCTAATATATTAACTTTCATATAATTTTCTATTGACGTAATCCTTGAACCTCCTTTAGATGCAAGTGCTAGTTATAGAGCATATTATAGTATATGAGGGAGCATACATTTAAACCATAAGTCATTTTTTAGTTAAGTTGATATGAATAAGAATATCTAATTCAACTGATGCATAGTTAAGGAAAATATTATCATTTCAGTCAATTTATTTATGGCACCTTCACAAGATTTATACCTTAGTGGATGGCATAATCAAAGAATATATCATCATCCTTACTAATTTTACTCAATTGATTAAACTACAACTTTTGATAATTAATAAATTTAATAATATTACATGAAAAAATTTCAATAAACAATCAAAATTTTGAAAAAAAAAATCTATATATAAAAATTTATATATAATGTTAATTATAATATAATATATCTTACTATATAAATATATAACTGTGATAAAAAAATTATTTAACACACAAAATCATCCGACAAATTTAAGCCCTGCACCCCATTCTTCCTGAAAAGCTCAATCTTAACATACTGTTCTACAACAGGCGAAATAAAAGTTATCAGGCTACCAAATCTCTAATTCCAAGGAAATGTAAAACCATTTGGTTATTAAAATGTCTGTTATATTACTAAATCCACGTTATCAAAATCAGTCGTCAAAACTCTGTATAATGTGAAAGTGTCTTAACCGGTGCAAAATTTGAATGAAGACTGCGAATTAGGCTTGAACTTTCATGGAGGCTTATTATTAATTTATTAAAAAGTAGCTGAAAAATTAAAAAGGGTTTGAATTAAATCTACTGTTCTTGAAAGGTTTCAAACCTTAAAATTGGATCTCATAAATTCAAAAAAAAAAATTACAATATGAATTAAAAATTACAAACACCGAAAATAAAAACAATCCCAAAATTATCTGTTGTTAAAGTTATTTAGTCTAAATCTGTTTCTAATTTTGAAGTAGTAAAAGTTCAATCTACTAATCCCCCAAATGATAAATATTTATTTTTTGAAAGGAAAAAAATTGAAAGCCTACTGTTAATTAAACATAACAATAATATCCTTATATACAAGGCTTCCAATGGCTGAGGCTTTGAGCCATTGAAAAACAGAGACATGATCACAAGTTCGAGCCCCAATTTGAAAGCTGTGTCCGCCCCAGAATAGGAGACAGAGTAATATTTTCATAAAGAAAATTTCAAAAAAATAAATACTTTAAAAACTTAATATAAGTCCATTTATTTTTACCTAAAAAAACTAATATGTCAGACACGTTGGCCAGAGAAATCTTAGAAAAGCATTATCAGGGATGATCAGTCAATCTGAAGAATATAAAAAACAATATATCAGGAAGAAGCTAAAAATTTTCTGGATTTGATTGTGTTTCAGTTTTTCACATCAACGTTTCGAATCATACTACATGATCCATCATCAGGATGAGAGAGAGCTGGAGGAGAGAATGATTGTTGCAGACCAAAGTAAGCTAAAGAGAGAGAGGAGACTTGATATCTTACTTTGGTCTGCAACAATCATTCTCTCCTCCAGCTCTCTCTCATCTTGATGATGGATCATGTAGTATGATTCGAAACGTTGATGTGAAAAACTGAAACACAATCAAATCCAGAAAAATTTTAGCTTCTAGTTGATAGATTGTGGAAACTTGATATCTTTAATATATCAGGAATTTAGCCTCTGTGCTGTAGATGGGATTTTATCATGGCTCTGTAGTTCAAATTTTCCTTTATCATCTTGCCTCTAAGTGAACCCTACTCCTGTGGATGAGTTTCATAATTATTTCCCTTTTTCTTAAAATCAATCAGAGCATCTATCAATTACTTAAAATCTTATGAATATTAATGATATCAAGTTTTCACAATTTATATTTTTGATAATTATAATTTCTGAATTCAATTGTATTCAAGTTTTCACATCGATGTTCTGAATTACATTTTATGATCCATCTTCAGAAAAAATGGAGAAAAGCTGTATAACCATAAAAGACAAATAAGAGATTATGCTGTGGCATACCTTTTCTGTCATGGATTGGAACTTGGAATCGTCCTCATCATCCGCCATTAGCACATCTCCTTCCAAAAGAGAATGCCCATTATTCTCACCAAAATCAATTTCTTCGCCTCCATTTCCCATGGCAGAAGGACCAAATTCTTCAGAACTCTGCCCACCCACTTCCATTGCTCGATTGTTCATCACAGTCCCAACCCAACACAGAACAAACTCAAGCTCAAATCCTTTTCAATGAAATCTAAAACTGAAAATTCATCTAAAATTGAAATTAAGGTAAACAAAATTTTGGCAATGAGCATGGTTTTTGTTGTTAAAATTTTGGTTTCTTGTTTTTGTTCTTATGTTTCCTGGGGCGTTCCCAAGGTTTATATGATGCTTTGAATGTAGGATTTGTTCTTGGCGATGGGTTTGAAAAGGTTTATGATCCCAATGATAGAGTACAAAAAAACCATTCCTTCTGTCATGGTCAATCCAATTTCAATCGTAATGATTTTTTCTCATGGACATTATTATGGCCAAGTGATTCTTTCCTTGGTTGCCGGCGATTCAATTTAAATTTCAATAGTGTTCTTTCGTGAAGTCATCATTAAGAGACATGGTCATTTCTTTAATGGTTCTAATGACCTTTTCTTAACCATCTAAAATATGGTGGAAGAGGTCCACTCAAAGGGCTAAAGTGGGTTCTAATCTGGAATTTGTTTTTTTTTTATGGGTTTTTAATTTAGAATTCAAACATGATAAAATACAATGTTTTAAAATTTTAAATTAAAGAATAAAGAAGAAGTTTATAAAAAATGGAGAATATGGGAATGGAGTCTCGAGGGTTTGGTATAGTTGTTGTAGTTTTATTGTGTTGTATCAAGAGAAGGAATTTGGAAGTTGTATTAGGATCTATATTGTTTTGTTCTTAATCTTCTTGTCAATAGACGAATTTGCACATAGTTATATCTATTTTGGTGTAGTGATCTTTATATGACCACCATGTTGTCCTTTTAGTCATGAAGGTATACATCCTTTAAGCTCACACCTATAGCAAAATTCGGCTATCTAGATTGGGTGGTCTAATAAACCTCTTTGGGGGCTTGCCCTAATGAGATTGAATGACCTAACAATCAATGATAAATTCATTATGAATGACCTAAAACAATATATTGAAATATAATTATTAAACACACAACACAAGACCTTTGGTGTACAAATCAATAGGTAAGCAACATATTTTGAAAAAGTCAACTTAAGAAGTGGAACAGAAATTTAAACTAGGGGACTACATTGTAAGTGTATTCTAGACCAAGAGAAAGGGTCATTAGTGTGGCCTAGAGTTCAAGGAGGGAAAACCATATGGGTAAAAGTACAAACCTATGTCACACTTTTATAAATGAAATGGCTAACACAAATAAAAAAAATCAACTTCAACCGCATAAAAGTGGTCTTTAGTTTTTGAATTTCAAAATCATGTAAACTAATGAAAGATAGAACTTTGGATGAAATTTATACTTGTAATTTAAAAAAAATAGTTTGATATATTTTTTATATAAATTTAAGAGCCAAATTTGAATTGCTGAAAATTTCAAAAAAAAAAAGTGAGGTCAACGTCATAAAATTAAATTAATTAATTAAAAAATATATATTTTGGACCCTAATTTTTTTCTCCAAGTAGCTAACTTCAATATATAGTACATGGAAAAAAATCTATGAATATTTTTTTAATAATGTTTTAAAGTCAAACTTCACCAAAACATCATAGTTTTCATGGGATGTCAACTTTTTTCTATTTTTTTAATCATTTTTAGAAAACAAATTATACATTTTTGGAGAGGATTCTCTCCTTTAGTGCACCATATATTTTTCAAAAAAAATTACTATGTTTTAATATTTTTAATTTCTAATCAACCTCATGTTTGATTATAAAAACCTACTTACAATAAATTTAAAAAACTCATAATAAAACTATCAAAATATTAAAAACTATATTTTTGGATTACAATATCCGAGATCTACAAAAGGGTATTTTTATATTTTCATGAAATTGCCTCTAATTGGAAAATTTCAGATTTGAAGTTGAAGTTTTTATGTTTTTTTGTAAAAGAGGGGTTAAGCTACCACATAGGCAACCACATAGATAGTTTTGAAATTGAAAGGGTTTTGACCAAAACACTTTCAACCAAAACCCTTTTTCCTAAAACCTTACACATAAATTTAAGCAAATTTCAAATTTTCAATAGGAAGAATTTTATTTTATAGTTTTGGGCAAAAGGGTTTCACCTGAAACTGTATGCGCCAATATATACCATGTGATTTCAAGAGAAATTATTTCACTCGAAACTATTTAGGGCAAAACTTATTCACTTGAAACTATTTAGTAGGCCAAAAATGTGACACAATTTTTTGCTTTTACCCATACATATATAGGCCACTCTTTTTCTAAGATCATGAATAGAGTTTACTAAAGTGATAGGTTGAAGGTTAGCATCAACTATTGTGCCAAATGAATCAAATTAAGTACACCATGCATTTATGACATCCAATAAAAGGGACATAAAACAAAGGGGTAAATGTGTATTGTATGAACTTTTATGCATTACATTTTTTCCCAATTTGATGTGTGTGTGTGAATCCATATGATCAAGCATTGCAAAATAAAAAATGAAAGAAATAAACAATCATGAAAAGAATATAATTTTCATGGATTGTAGATTCAGAATAGGAATAAGCATTCACACCCTTTATCCTTAATATGTAATAGGCATATATCAATCTTGTTAGGTTATTGAAGAAAAATGCCAACCTATGAAAATTAAGGATAAACTAAGAATAATATGCCCCACCTTGAATCATTTGTACTACAAAGGAGTGTTTGCAAATTGAAAAGAAATGATAAAAATAAAATGAAAAGTGGAGACTTGTACTACAAAGGAGTGTTCGTAAATTGAAAAGAAAGGATAAAAATAAAATGAAAATTGGAGACCTTGGATCATTTGTACATGTAATAATTTGTCATGATAATAAAGGAAAAAATGTAAAAAGTGTGTACTTGGTGTATACTTACTTGTGTGTGAATTGTGAAATATGCCCTCAAGTTTACCCCCAATAAGATAAAGTATGAGCACATAGAACCTACAAAAAGAAATTATACCTTAGAAATAAAGTAGAAAGATCAAGTAAAAGAATTGAAAGAATGTGAAAATAAAATGTGTAAATGTAATATTATGATATGTATAGTAGAAAATTAAAGAAGTGAACCAATAATGTTAATGTACTTAGGTGGTAATGTAACAAGCCCAATAGGCCAAGAGATGTTTCATGTTAGTAAATGCCCATGTGTGTTTAAACATGGAACTATCTTTTATGATGTCATAATGAACATATGGAAATCGTTATGATCGATGCTCATTAAATGTATCTCTATAAACAAAAGTGGTGTACAAAGGTGATAATTTTATTGTTATCTTTAGAGAAGTAATCAAAATATTATCCCTTGTGTTTGTTGGGAAATGTGTGTTCACCTTGCATAATGTTTATAATGTAAAATTAATATTATTTGTGGTGCATCCAAGGAATGTAGGGATGTGTGCATCACATGGGTTATACATTCTTGGGGCCACATTGTATGTCATATCTAACATTGGGATAAATATTTAATGTGGGTTGCACATTTAAAAACATTTAATAGTGGGAAAACTTAGTACCAAAAGGTAAATGAGGGGGACATGGTTTTGTAAGCTCGTGATATTACACACATTATTTGTGTAATACCACTTGGTGGATTTTTGTAAGCTTGTGTATAACCAAAAGCACACAAGTAGTTGTTGGGGTTGGCTATCATAACCTTTGGTTTGTTGGCTAAGGTTGGATTGAGAATATCTTGTAATTTTTATACGTGAGGAGAGGAAGCATGGATTGGGTTGTGTGGTTACATGATTCTCATTTTCTTGTTCACATGAAGTGCAATTAGGGAGCTTGATGCTTCAAAAGTCTTGCATAGAGACTTTGAAGGTGTATTATAATCTTTGTTAATAAGATAATAGATTATGTGAGTGATTTTGGAGGCTGGTTTTCTTCTTTGTGGGTTTTCTCAAGGTACAAATTGTATCTTATTGATGGTATGTTTGCCTAATCTTCTGCATTGTGGATTTTGAATACTTGAAATTGCATATTTTTCTCTTGTGGGATTATGTGGAAATGTTTTATTATGGTCATGAATTTCCTTTCATTTGGTATTGGAGCTTGGTTATTAGATTGTGGGAGGATATCTCTTTATTATTTCCAACCCTTAGAGGGAGTATATTCTTGTGCACAATTGAATCCATAGTTGTATAGGAAAAAATGAAGGCATTTTCAAGGTTAGGTGTGTTTGTAGACTTGGGTTATTCTACATTTGGGTTTTCATAAAGATTTGGCAAGTGGGTTTTGTGTTTAAGTTATTTTTGTGTGAGTTTTGGGGGTAAAAATTTACTAGAGACCTCTTCGAAAAAAATAGACCTCAACATTGAGTCAAGAAGGCCCGAAAACATATGGATCCATATGTAACTTTGCATATTTTGATGACAAAAAAAATTGATCATTTCCAGGGCCATGGAGGAATTTCATATGAAATTTTGTCTAACTGTATAGAATCTATACAACCATAAAAATTTGTACCATACTGTATAGTCATGGTTAGCAAAAGGTTGTTAGTTTCTAGTAGAATATTCCCTTGTATATTTGTTATGTGCAAGATTGTACGAAGTTTACAAGAAATTTTTTAACTATTTAAAAATTGATTCACCATCAACGTCAATGATATAATTATTCACACAGAGGATTAGGGACTAGCCGTGATTTTTGCTAAGCCACCTAGCCCATGAGGGCTAAACCCTCAAGGAGTGTGGAAAGGCCACACCATTGACAAAATGACTCATTCTTGTCACCTTTGTTATTGAATGCACCAAGATCCCTACCTCACCACCAATCGAGTGCCACTGCCACTAACCAAGTACTGGCTAAACAACCCGTTGACCACCAAGTAACCACTAATCATTTTTTGGCTTTGTGGGGATAACTTTTTTGCATCCATAACTTTCACCTCAAGAGTTATATTTTCATGTTCTAATAGTTTACAAAAAGATATTTTTGAGTACTACACTATGGTATTAGTGGGTTTTCCATATTTTGTTATTTTGGATAATAAAAAATGGTTGGAAGCCATTTTTTCTTTCCTTACTTCAACAAGTAATATCTTGTTCCTGAAATGTCTAATTTTAGACTTCTTATAGGTGATGGAGAGAAATTTTTTAGCACTTCATAGTGGATTAGGTTTGGAGATGTTGATATGTTATTTATTCACTTATATTTTGTTTAAGTTATTTGTTGGTTCCTTTTATTGTGTTACTTTATGAATTTATGATAAATCTAGAGGTTATTTAGTGTTGGAGTTATAAAAAAATTATGTGTTATCTTTGGTTGTCTATGTTTGACATGGTTACCATTGTATGTTTGAATTTATATATTACATTGTAATATCTATGAGTTGTACAAATTTTTAGGCTCTCTATACGTACAAGTTGCATAGATAACATAAATGTGGGTCATTTATACCCATAGATATTTTAGTGTGGATGCATATTATGTTTAGTTGACCTAGTTTGGTCACCTTTTCATTAAATTGGTGTCATTATGAGGTAAAGAGATGGTTTACCTGATATAATTATGTTGTTGACCTAAATATATTGACTATATGATACAATGTGTGATAATTTGTGGGATTTTTATACAGGTACATTTGGTGGTGATCATGGTCTCATGTAGGTTCCTTGTATGCTTGGAGCTTTGGTATGAAATGGTTATGTAGGTACATGGTTGGTGGTGTTGGAGTGATTCTTAATTATAGGTGGTAGTTTATCTTTTTAGTTCGAAGATCTTGGTTCTAATTTATTCTCTAGATTTTTTGGTGTTGTAGTTGATTGATTATGTATGATCCATAAGTGATCCTCATTTAGGACATGGTTATCATGATGCCATGTGTAGCTTGGTATCACAATTCAATGAGAGATTTGATATTGATGTGGATTCATCATTTGATTATCTTTGATCTTTTGTAGTGGTTGTTGATGTCATGGAGGAGTTCTTGAATCCTATTTCTTTTATGAAGTGAAAGTTATTTGATATATTGAGTTCTATTGATAGAATATGGCTATCTTCATGTGATTTGGAAATTTTAATGTCTTGGTACCATGGAGGACTCTTGGAGTCTTTTTTGACGTGTTGGTTATGATTTCTTGTTCTTGTTTAAAGGATATGTAGATCATGATGTCATGGATAGTTCCTAATTCTAGTTTTGGAGCTTTGACAATTTTTTAGATAATCTAATTGATGAATGGTGTGATCATTTTGCTTTTTATGGGTAAGTGCAAGAAGTTGGGTCTACAAAGAGGGGAAGTTTCATGGAAAGAAAAAATGTTGCAAGCAACAGGTACCCAAGCCTAAAAAGGCACCCATCCTAAAAATAGAATAGGTACCCATTTTAAGATGGGTACCCATTCTAAAAATAGAATGGGTACCCATTTTAAAGCAAGTACCCATTCTAAAAATCGAATGGGTACTCATTTTAAAGCGGGTGCTCGTTCTAAAAATAGAATGGGTACCCATTTTAAGATGGGTACCTATTCTAAAACTAGAAAGAGTACACATTTTAAAGCAAGTACCCATTCTAAAAATCGAATGGGTACTCATTTTAAAGCGGGTGCTCGTTCTAAAAATAGAATGGGTACCCATTTTAAGATGGGTACCCATTCTAAAACTAGAAAGAGTACACATTTTAAAGTAAGTACCCATTCTAAAAATCGAATGGGTACTCATTTTAAAGCGGGTGCCCGTTCTAAAAATAGAATGGGTACCCATTTTAAAGCGATTACCTGTTCTAAAAATAGAAAAGGTATCATTTTAAAGCGGGTACCTATTCTAAAAAAAATGAAATCCCAACCCACTTTTTGATTTGTTTTTAGGCTTGGGAAAGGCATGGTAACGTAACCCTTAGCCTTGGACCTGCAAGTACAAGGTCATCGCAATGTCAAGAGAAATAGCTGACTTTGGCAATATGGTTGATGATCTTTTTCTAGATTTTTTTTAAATTAAAACCCATTATAGATCACAATGTCTATTTTTCAAATATGTAATTTTTTTATGATTGGACTATTTTTTCTATTTTTAAATTAATTTCTAAGGAAAACTGTCCATAAACTAGAAATGTCAAGTTTTCATATTTTTTAATAACATTTAATTTGTTAATTTTTTTGTACAAAAAATTATATGGAATAAATCTATAAACATTTATTTACACATTAAAAATAAATAAAAAATGATTATTTTAGGTCAAATTATGGTGTCTGTACACAAGGGTTTTCAAAAACAACAATTAGGGCCAATAAAAAATTAATAAAAATATATTTAGAAAAAAATTATTAAAAAATATCCTCATCAATATTTAGTTTATTAAACATATTTCCCCAAAAGGAATTAGAAAAATAATTTTATTTAGGTCAAATTATGGTGTATGTACACGTGCATGGTATGGTCCTGAAAATGTGACTTTAAAAAATTATTTTTTATATATGCCTATTAAAAATTAATGTGTATCATATGGGTATTAGAATAAATTACATATTTGAAAACTAAACTCAAAATACTCAATTTCATATTATTGGAATTTTTTAAGATTCCATGTGTAAGTGCTTCGAATTTTCGGTCCAACTATGATAAATTTTGAAAATCAAGGAAAAACTTCCACTTTTTAAACATGTTGTGGACCCAACTTCTTGCACATGTCCTTATCTTATGGTTATTGCAATGTTGTATTGGATTTTTATTGGCATAATATGATTGGTTGAACACCTATATTATATTTTGGTGAGGTTGGAGATCTCTTGTTCTTGGAGATAATGTGTTGAGATGGTTAATCTTTGATGAGGTTTCATTAGGAAGAATGAGGAGCCTACTCTTGGGTTGGATGTGGGTTCAATATGGAACTATTGAGGAGATTGTTCTATGAGAGGGGCTTGGTGTATCTTGGGGGAGATATCTCATTCCCCACTCTTATTCCTCTCAATCATTAATCATCCAATGGATATTTTCAAATATTATTTTGATATATTTTGTTTCGTGCTTTAGTTTTTTAGGGAAACAAGTCCTGACCTATGGATGTTATTTTCTGAGAGCTTACTTGAGGATTGCTTGACATGGATTATTTTTATTTTTTCCTCTCATAGGAATGAGTCTTGATCTATGTATATGCTAGTTCTAGATGGCTTATTTGTGGAGTTTAGAATATGTTTTTGGTCTTATTCCCTTGGCTTTGGGAATGGATCATTTGGTTTGATCTTCTTTCAGTTTTAGGTTGCATCCTAGAGTTAGTCTATGGGAAATTATTGATAAAACTTATATTTAGTTTTATATGAAGGAGATCATACTTTTCACATCTTGAACACTTAGAGGTGTTGGTAAATGGACGTGCTACATTTTTTAAATTTGCAAGTTCTCTCTAGATGGTATTGTGTTTCTTCTTAGAGGTTCATGATCGCATGGTATGGGAGCTGAGGTTTTTATGGAGCTATTTTGATCACAATTTTTATGGTTATGTGTTATTATTATGCTTCATTATTTTAATTTAATAACATGGATGTTATTTAATCTCTTTTATTTGTGGAGAACTTACCTAAGAACTATAGAAACTAGTGGTGAGAGTCATGTTGCAATGATTTTTTTTGTAGGTTTTGCATATATTTATGGATGTTTCTTGCTGCTACATGATATTTATGACATTGCTACACCTTCTATGTGAGTGTTATTGGTGGATTTTGTGATTCCTTGATTTATTATAGATTTAGAATTACCCATGCAGTGGGAGTTCCAAGTCATATATATACACCCTTTATTGGATGTTCACATTATACTATAGTGTTGAGAATCTTTATGATTTTTTATGCAAGATAGTGTTTATGCATGGACTTATGATTCTGGATTGGGTTGTATATGTTGATGGCTTAAGGTTTACTTGTTATGATGAGTATACCTTGGTTTTGAAATATGCTTGTTTGGATGTGTTAGCAACTATTTGCAATTTTTATTCTAGCTATGGTCATTAATTCTTTATAGCTACTTAGGCCTATTTGTTAGCATTGAATTTAGTGTTTGTGTTTTGGTATTAGTTTAAGTTATCTTGATGGATCATATAGAACACTTGGATGTCTATATGGTACATGTTGGCTATGGGGGTTGTTCCCTTGATGATTGAGTTTACTTTTGACCCATTATCATAGTTGTCATGAGACTAGTACTAGTACTGGTACGGGAGACTAGTTCCGGTACCGGTACAACATTTTTTTGAAAATAGTAGACGGGGGTACTTGGAGATGCCATTTTTTTTAATATAAAAATTAATAATATATAGAAAATCTGAAAATATAATGACATTGAACTTTCAAAGCAATAGCAGTAGTAAAGTTTAAGAATGAACATTAACTTTAAATACACAAAATTCAAATCCAAATGTCATTGTCACATTGTGTCAAAGAGTCAAAGAGTTCATACTTCAAATTCCATAATCATAGTTTTAACTTCTAAGTTCACATTTGACATTACATATTCGATTACATATTGAAAATCAGAAATATTGATAGTTCAATTGGCTAATATGCAAACAAAAACAAAAATAAAAAATATATCTCATATCTCATATCATCTACATCACATCAATATCATCCATGTCAAGGTCCTCAGTTATGAGGCTATCCAAATACTTATCACTCTCTAACTCAGGTTCCTCTGTTGGTAGTAGAACTGGGGGTAAATCAATAAGGCCATTTGGTTCAACCACTTCGTACACTATGCCTGCAACATCTTCATCAAGTGAAATTTGGTCCCATTTTGTTGAAGGACCCACATTGTATGCAAGATCTACACGAGAGAGAAGGCGAAGTGAGCTATGAATGTACACCAGGTTCTTTGCTTTCTTTGACCCCAATTGGTTCCTCTTTAGTGAATGAATAAAACCATAAGTTCCAATTTCTCTCACAAGATGAAGAGCTAGCTACTTGTGAGAGTAATCTTATTGCAAATGATTTCAATTCAAGTGTTTCACCTCCATCGTTCCACCACCACTCTATAGGGTCTTTCTTTTCTCACATATCATATAAAGCTTCCATGGAAGAAAAGTCGCCATGCCCACGTGAAAACTTATTCCATTGACTCCTTATAACTGATGCTTCCTCACCTCGGCCATATATCTTTTTTATTGCAGCCCAAAACCCCTTCATTACCTCTCTATCCTCATATGGAGCCCTCTTATTAGTCTCTTGTATATTATTCCATTTAGGATTTAAGGCATAGGCATCACAATGAAGAGGTGTGTTAAGTTTGTTCCATCTTCCATGTAACTTTTCTTCTATCAAAGGATATAATGAAGGATCTTTTGCATCTGTTATTTCCTTAATTCTTTCACACATGGAATCTATTTCTTCATAAATTTCCCCCAAACATGGCTTGTCTGAATCTGCAAATTTGATCACCTCACATATGGGTTGAATAAAGTCCACAACAAATTTAACTTCAACCCAAAAACGGTCATCAAGGATCATAACTTTACCTCAACTACATCATTTGATGTAGATTGCCTCCAAGCTACTCATGCATCACTAACAACCGTGGAACACAAAGCACCTTTCACTTCACAAAGACGGTGAAGAAGAATAAAATAAGAAGCAAACCTTGTATCAACTAGTTTGAGAAGCTCCACCTTGGCAATTTTTTGATAAATAGCTTGTGTTTGGTGATGGTTGCATATAAACATTTGAATTTTTCTACCCTTTTCTATGAGAGCTGAAATCCACTCAAACTTGCCAATATCTTTAAGTGCATTATTCAACAAATGCACACAACATGGTGTCCAAAATATATTCTTGTATTTATTTTGCACCAACATGCCTATTGCTTTACAAACAGGGGCAACATCTATAACAATTTGGACTACATGTGATGCCCCTACCTCCTCAATGTTGTCACATAGCTAGTTATAAAGATACTCTGCATTTATTTCATGCCCTGAACAATCCAATGCCTTCAAAAAATAAGGCCCTTTGTTGCATGTTACCATGATATTAAGTAGTGCACGGTTTCTAGTATCCGTCCACCCATCCATCACAATGTTGCATCCTTCTGAAACCCACACTCTTTTCAATGGTGCAGTTTGTTGCTCTAATTTTTTTCTTTATCAATTAGAGTAGTGTGAAGCTTTTCATACATAGGTGGTCTATATCCAGCTAGTGCATTGTTGATTGCTTGGACCATCTTTGTATAGAAAGGTGATCAAGCAACATTAAATTGCATTCCATTAGCATAAAAGAAGTGTGTAATTGTTGCATCAACCGCTTCTCAACCTTGCACATCAAATAATCTGCCAATGGGGTTTGAGCTACCAATGTGTGGCCTCTCGTGAGAACTTTCTACTGCTACATCTCTTGAAGACACATCCACCTTTGCCTCTCTATTGATATTCTGATTTTGATTTGCAGCAGTGTTTGTTGAAGTGTGAGAGCTCAAATTAGAAACTTTACCATTAGCCCTTTCTTCATCCCTCACAGCCTCATATCGTTCCACCTCATTTATACAAGGATCAACACCTTTTCTAGGTATGTGAAGGAAATGAGCACTCACCCTCATGTAAGTACCTTGCCATGACATTGGGCATAATTTGCATGAGATCGTGGTTGTTCCACCTAAACCCTTCGGCCCCTTAACACGATCAACATACTTCCACAACGGAAACAAGCCTTGTTTGTTTCCCCCACTCAACATTTTGTTGGATTCCAATTGTGTTTATGGTTTGTCCTTGATGACAAAATCCCTGATCCTTATGTTTTACAATGGCACTTCTTTGATATCTCTTGGCTTTACAGAAAGTTATTTGTTATGTTTCAATTTCATGATGATGATAAGAATTATGGTTCAAGCTATGAATGTTATTTATGTGACTGACAAAGCTTGTAAGTTGGTTTCTTTGTTAGGATGGTTCTCTTTGCATTTCACAGGCTTTCACATATCAGCATGAGTATGGCAGGGTCTCCCCGATCCACTTTGAAATGTCTGAGTTTCCTATTGGCAAGACATTTCTGATGTTATGTCGATTAAGTATAACATTTTGTCAGCTTTCGGCATGACATTGTTCATTGTCTCAGCGACAGTAGTTATATCGGCATAAGTTAAATCTGTTGGTATGTGGTCTCAGCGATATTGGGTTGTCACACCGACCGGCACAGGAAAGAATCATATCGGCATGACATTCTCCTTGTTATGGCGACAACAGAAAAAGTGTTCTTTATCGGCATGAGCTTGGTCGTTGGGCTGAGGTCATAGCGAAAAGGTTATCTCTCTGACTAATGCATGTGGATGTCTTTCGGCAGGAGTGTTGTATTCGGCATATGGTCTCTCCGAAGGCATATTGTCTTACCGACCATGTTCAAAAAGGTCTTATCGACAAAAGTTTTTCTTCGGTATAATGTCATAACGAACCCTGTGGGTCTCGCCGATGGAAAATATTAAGGGTTCTCGGTGAAACATATTGTGTTTGATATAATATCTCTTCGACTGTGGAATGTCATGGCAAAGGCGAATGAAAGGCTTTCAGCGAAAGGTTGGTAAAGTCTTAGCGACTCAGAGTGAATAAAGTCTTTCGGTGAAACTTAATGTACTCTATGAAACGTCTTCCCAACAGTATTAGGTTACAGCGACAGTGTTAAAACAAGATAGAAGGCTCGTCGGTAAGAAAAACCATTTGTCACAGTGACCAATGTGTATCATGTGGAGTATCGGTGAAACATAGAGCAATCTATATAGTGTCTCCCCGACTCTGTATTGTCGTGGTGACTTGATATTGACAAAGGCCTGCAGCATAGGTAATGGATTGTCATGGCAACAATGTGCATCGAATATCTTTCGGTAAAATAAAGACCTATCTTCAAGATGTCTCTCTGATATCAAAAGCTATAGCGATAGAATGTTGATTTCATTTCGGTGAAAGAACCGTTGTCTCATCGACCAGAAGAATGTTATGAACTCTTAGCATGACATTATGTGTTCATTCTGACTTCTCCCGACTCTGGTGAATCTTGGCAAAAGCGACAACCATAAGGTTGTCTGGCAACGTTAAAGTTTCCTACGGCATAATGTGTCATTGATTGAATTGAACGTTTCTGTTGTTGTTGACTGTAACAGTTTCTATAGAGGTTTATGGAAGGTTTGGTTGATATGCCTCTCTGGTTGGATGCTCGACAGTGGTTGATGAAACCATGGGAGTTACAGATTTGTCTGAGAAACAATCTCACAAGTTTCAGAAGCCAGGTGAAACGGCTCTTTTTTTTGGTTGGTTGATTTTCCGTTACTTCTAAAGTCTGTTACTTTTCTGGCATTTATAAATAGAAGTAGAAAACTAAGTTTTATGTTCAGCTGTTGTTGTAATTCAAAAGAATATCATTCTTTGACTGTATGAAAATATATGATAAAACTCTGCAATAAAAAATCTAAATAAAAATGCAGAGATTGTAAATTTCTTTTCTACGTAGTATTTTAGGGATTCAATTATTGAATCTTTAAGGTATTCTGTAGACAAGAAAATAGAGAGATATGTGCTTAACTGAAAATAGAGAAATCCTCTGAATCAGCACTATTGTTCAAAAAGTAAACTGAGGGGTTGGTACTCCTTGAGATAGATATCTCTAAACAAGAGGTTGGTGCTCCTTGAGTGGGTGCTCAAAACAGCCTATAAGGCATTGTGAATAGTTGATTAAAAGATTAAGCCTGGAAGGCATTTAGGGAGTGGTTTTTATACCCCAGGAGGGTTTTCCACTCGGCAAAATATTGTGCCTCCTTGTTCTTCTGTGTTCTCTCTGGTTTACTTTGTTGTTGTTATTTCTGTACACAGTTGTGTCATTATTTTTCTCAATTCTGTTTATGAATGATTACATTCAACTCATGAATGCTTTAATCAGAATGAAATTGAGATCAAATCTGAGTTGTGTGTTTAAATATTTTAAAAATTAGTCAAATAGTTAAGACACTGATTCACCCCCCCCCCTCTCAGTGTCATTTTAACTCCAACACATTCTTGATTCAAATTCTACACAAAAACAAAAAGATTGAGACATCATGATTAGATTTTAGACACAACAAATATAGAAAGAAAAATTTAAAAAATTCACAATGCACACAACATAGTGCACACTTTTAATTTTTAAAGTTTATTCTTTGAATCTTTATTGTTTTATAATTTAAAATTTTATTTATCTAAACACAGTGTGAACACACACAATTACTGAATCGCACTCATTTGGAACTGTATTTGGCAGAAAAATATGAGAATGACCTTGACCAAAATATGGCATAGTAAATTGAATTTGATTATGCAACAGTCGTAGACAATGTCTCACAGGATAATATTCATAACTCACGATTATGCAACAGTAGTAGAATAATATTATTATATCCATATCACACAAACTCAGTAGCAAGCCTATTGACACATATTGCACAGAAAATCCCATGCTGAATACAAATATTAGGGCATGTGTTTTGATCCAGTAATCTCCAAAAGAGTATCGCCCTTATTTAAAATCGTGGAATCTATAGATTCCATGATTTTAAATAGGGGCGATGCTCTTGTGGAGATTACTGGTGACTAATCTGGAGATTATTGGTAATGCTAAATAAAACAATTTGAAAAATACGGCTTGCTTAAAAAAAGAGATTTAGATTACTGGTGTGGCATCATCATCGACTTGTATGAGGGAATGAAAATTTTTCAAAACTAAAAACAAATCAAAAATATCACTTACTAAAGCCTAGTCATTATCTTCTCCAGTCGCGCGATGAAACAATGAGGTCTGAGAATTCAAAAAAATCACATTTTTAGATATATTTGCATTGTTTTCCATGTTTGACCCTTTGACCGGTGAGAGACTTCACGGGAGACGGCCGAAAAGTCTCATGGCTTGACTAAGGCGTTTCTAGAGACCGGTACAGTCTCAGAGACACGTCTTCATCTCTGAGACACGTCTCAGGGGGCAGGAGATGCGTCTCCCAGCTACTATCCCCATTATGTAATGTATACAACAAGTGGAAGAATGTTAGTAAAAGATGTTTACCTTGCATAATGTTTTTAATGTAAAATTAATATTATTTTTTATACACCCGGGGAATTAACGGATGCATGCATCACATTGGTTAGAAATTATTGACCCCACTTTATATTTTTTATATAACATTGAGATAAATATTTAATGCGGGTTGAACATTAAAAAATATTCAATACTGGGAATTTACTTGGTACCAAAAAATAAATGAGGGGTACATGAATTTTTAATCTTATGGTATTAAGCACATAGTTTATATAATACTACTCGGTGGTTTTGTGTAAGATTATGTCTATAAAATAAAGAATATGAGTAGTTGTTGGGATTAGCTATCATAACCTATGGCTTGTCGGCTAAGGTTGGATTGAGAATCTCATGTAAGTTGCATTAGAGAGGAGAGGAATCATAGATTGGGATATGTGGTTACTATTAGTGGCCCAAATTTCCACCCCTTTGCCAAGTTGTGAAAGAACTCAACAAATTTGGACTAACATGGGACTGCTTTCAGGTTGTGGGTATCCTATTGTGAAAGCAAACCTCTAGATTATGGGTTGGCTCCCATTTTGACGTCACCTAGACTAATGATTTCTTGAGGAAAAGGGTAAAAATATGCATGAAAATGAACTTAACTGAAAAACTTCAAAGGGTGATACACCAAAACTAACTAAGACCTACAAAACAGCCTATTCACATTCAAAACAATGACAAAAACCTTGTTCACACAGCTCATTTTGCATGCATTCTTGCATAAGTAATTTATAAGGAGGTTTATAGCAGAACTCTTAGAAGGAAAATTTCACAACTAACAGCCTTTGCATTTACTAACACAACTTATAGCCTACAACAATACACTTTTTCTACTAAACAGGTGCCTAACAATGAGACAAGACTATAAGGAAAAGATAAATTTCACAAATAATATAATCAATCACTAATAACACACAATAAAACATTAAATGAGAAGGTAAATGTTGAATTTCATTGATTCCAAGTACTCAACTGGTATACAAGTCTATCTGAGTTACAATACTGCTCCTACTGAAAAGATAACTCCAAAGCCAAGCTATCACTCTGTTGGAAAGAAAGAACTAACTCCAATAACAAATTTGAATTTAAATAAGAAAAATTCAACCAATTATCTCATGCAAGTCCCTCTAGAAGGATCTGGTCGGATGCAGTAGAAAAGGCCAAAAAGAACCTTACAAAAATACTCCAAATTGTCCTCCACATGAAGCAAAGTCAAGCCAAGACTATAGTCACACTAAAAATGTGACAAAAATGCCTCCAAATAGCCCATCTCCTCCAAAATCAGTCAAATACAACTCCCCACACATCTCTCATGTATGTCAGTCATCATGTTTCCCACACATGTATTCAACCCATTTGACCCAAACCTTTGGTGCTTTTGAAAAGCACAAGACTCTAATTTGCATTCAAAATAATAATTTGATTAAGTGATTCATAATACATCACTTAATCAAACTACTTTACATTTTAAAACAACTGCAAAAAAGGCCCCACCACCTTCCTTGGATTACATTTACATTTGCATTAAATAAATATCATTAAATAGAAGTGATTTACAAATCTCTTAAACAATGCCTTACAATTGATAAAATGCAAACTAAATGATATATTTCCAAATGCTTGTAAAAGCATTCAAGCAAAAATTAAAACTCTCCTCCAAGGCATTTGATCAATTTCCATTCACCTCTATCTTTGCATTCAAAGCCAAAAGTGGCTTGGTCAATATTTCATACTTTCATATATAAGCAACATGGGTTAATGGTTCGGCCTATAAGGAAACTCCAAGGTTTTTGGAAGGCATATTTTAAAGTCCTGAAGGCATTGCATTTTGCAAAGAGCCAAAAAATTTCTAAGGCCCACATGATCTTCAAGATGTAATATAAGGCAAAAATGCCTAAGTCTTGAAACTTCACTTTATAGCCCACATAGCAATTAAATTGTGTTGCAATTTTTTTTTTTAAAAAAGGAAAAATTCACCTTGGCCAACCACCATAGGGTTTCAAACCATAAAAAAAGCATGGGAAAAAAGAAAAAAATCTCATTCATTTCGCTCGAGCTTTCTAGATAATTCTCACCTCGTCGCCATGGGGTTTGATGGGTATCACTGGAAAGTGATTCTCTGCCTAATTTCTGGCCAATTCTTTGATGAAAATTTGAGATTTCCTCACTAGAAGAATGAGGTAATACATTTTTTGAAAAAAAACTAGCCTTTTTTCATTCATTTGGAAGTCATCTAATGAGTTAAAGTCATGGCCATGAGTATTTTTCTGATCATTTTTGTGCTTTATTTCCTGTGTGGTTGTTCCTTCTTGCTTCAGCCGCCATGAGTAAGTTTGTTTGAAGTTCAAATGGAGGCCTCTTAAGAATGAAATGTTTGCATGATTCAATAAAAATAGTTGACTTGTTTAGGTGAGCTTCCTTTATGATGAATTTTTTGTTTCTTTTCTTTAAATAAATCTCAAACTCGAGCTTCCATACTAAAGAATGAAGCAAAAAACATTTATTTTCCTCTGTATTTGCAATTCATGAATAAACCCAAATGGGTTTTGTTGCTTTTGTGAAGAAAATTGGTTCTTTGGCCACGGCCATGAAGTATGCATTGGGGTTTTTGCATACTATTACTTTGCTTAAAAAATCTCCATAATAGCTTTTTCAATATTTCTGTATTTGCAATTTTAACACAAACCCCAAGTGGGTTTTTTTATTTGGTGAAGAAAATCATATTTTTGGCCACGACCATGAAAGAATGTACTTGTTTTTGACATATTTTTTGTGCCTCTTCTGAAAACAGAAACTCTATGGTATTCTCCTTCAATGTCTTTGATTTTTTTTTATTTCAAACAAACCCAGATGGGTTTCTTGATTTTGTGAAGAAGGTGGCTTTTTGGGCATAGCCATGAAAGAATGCATTGGTCCTTATGGAAGCTTATGTAGAACGATCTTAGACTCCATTTTAGACTCCATTCTTTTGGCAAACAAAACTTGGAGAATATTTAAGGGTCTTTTGAAAACCCTTCACTCTAGGCCACGGGCTTGACATTCTGCTTTTAACTTTTAACACAAACCCAAATGGGTTTTCTTGCTTCAAAAAGACAAACAATTCTTCCAGCCATGGCCGCAAGGAGTGAAATGGGTTTTAACATTTTCACTTTACTTTACAAAAGAACTCCATGATGCAATCTGGGTATTTCAAATTTTGCATTTTTTGCTTACCATTTCAAGGAAGCACAATTCTGAAGTGTAGAATATTGTTAGACTTGTATAAGCAGTGCATTCTTATTTTGAAGATTTATTGTGGCCATGAATAACAACCCAGGTTTGTTGCATTTCATTGTTTTTAGCATTTTTTTGTTTATTCTGAATAGAAACCCCATGATGCATCTGGGGTATGTAATCTTGCATTTCCCTCTTAAAAGATAACCTTCAAGCCCATTGATACTACAAGATTAGCTTTGTGAAAGAAGGTTGCTCTTTCATTGAATTTAGTGCATCTATTCTTCCCTTTGATTTTAGTCCCCTTAACAATCACCTAGAAGGCCTTCTCACTAAGCCACTGTTCTTAAATACAGTTACTATTCCTTCTATTTTCCTGTTTGAACACATTTTATATCATTGAATTCACTCTATTCTCCTCATGTAGCTGCATCGTTAAGACCCTTTCTATCACTGTCTTTGTGCATTTAAGATGTATGGCATGGTTGTAACACAATTGGATTCCCTCATTGCTTTCTAGATATTGAGTGTTCTCTTCATCATTTTTATGATCACTTGAATATCACCCCAATGTGTGCTTGTCCTTCATGTGTCTTGACAGTTTCACAATCCTCTTCTAGGTATTTGTATTGAAAGAAAATGCAAGAAATGATAGATTGCGCCATTTCATTTTTGCTTGATGAAACTCATAGATAAATTCATGCAAACAAATGTCATCATATGCATTGGATGATTGCCCCTTTCCTTTTACTTTGAATTTGCTTATTCTGAAAACAAAACTCCATTGTTGTTTACACTGGAACAAGCTTCTAAAATTGCAATTGTTGTTTTGTTTAGATATTCAAAATAGATAATTCTTTGCAATGCAATCTTAGATCTATGACATGATAGGAGTTGTAATCTCATTTCTCGCTGCTTGACTCCTTTTGTTGTGAGTTCAATAGTGCAGTCTCAAGATTCTTTATTCTTTCCAAAGAATAATGTTGAGGAAAACTTAAATTCTTTCTCAATTTTGAAGTGATTTGCTTCCATTTTGATCATAGTTGTCTAAAATTCATTGTATTTTGAACCTTGTTGTCCTGAAGCATCAAATAGATGTTTCATTTGAATGTAATCTCAATCTTGCATTGACATTAGTCAGATCCACCAATCTTTGTTTTGCATAATCTTGCTTGAAGAGCTGGAAATATGTGAGTGCAATGGTTCTTTGAATTCATGGAGGCTTATTGTATCTTAACATCATTGTTCTTTTGCTTTACTATGTCTCTTGCTTTACAAGGAGCTGCCTTTTATCTTTAGCTGCATGGTGCTATTATGATCTTTCCTCTGTATTGAAATCATTGTCCTTTTAATGTAAATGCTCATACTGTACTCACAGGTACAAAACATATTGAATGCACCTTCTTTCTCTTGAATTTTAGTCATGTGACTTCTTCATAGAAACTTCATCCATGTTATTTGCTTTGAGTGATATTGTTAAGTGACCTTAATGCTCATGCTCCTCATGCATTTAGATCATTATGGTTGTTATATCGTTATGAGGCATTGTGCATTGATTGTTTTGACATAAGGTGTGCACTGTAGGGGTATTGCATTTTGACTTTAGAACCTTTGTTGCCCCATATCATACATTCATTGTTGTTGTCCTGTAGCATGAGAGGTAGCATGCATTTTTCCTTTAGGACTGCCCCTTTCCAACTCTTAGAAGTTACTGTCATATTTACTTGGCATTATGACCTTGGCTTCAAAAGTGAGTTTCATCTCTATGTTTCATGATTGCTTAATGAATTATTAGTACTCACTACCATTCCTTTTGCTTTAATCCTACTGGGCAGAGATATGCCACTTATGGTGGTGACCTGAAAGCTCACCATCCTGAGTGATGTGTGCTTGTCCAATAAGGTTGAAGTGAGATGAATTGGATAGTGTATCTCATGCAACAATGCATGAATATCTTTGTTCCTCCTTGCTGCCCCATATGACTCATGATGATTCCAGGCATGACTTGATGTCTCCTTCATTATTTTAATAGATGCATAATTAAACTTGATGCATCTATAATTGAACTTGATGCATCACAAAAATCATTTACTTCTTTAATAGAAATGGATCTTAGATCCACTTAAGAATATTTAAAGACATATCCAACAAAATACACCTTCATTTTGACATGATGGCAGCATATTGATTGATTCATTGTGAAAAGATGAAGTGCGACCTTCTTGACAGTTCACATTATGTGTTGCATCTTTTGAATCTCATAATGAAAGTTGATCAACTGGTGTGATTCCATATTGATTTAATGCATCAAGAAGATGTTTATCATTGATCTGATCAAATTGCTCAATTTACTATCCCTCTTAAAACATCAAAGGGCAGTATGTTGGGATCAACCCTCGTTGGAGCCACATTTTACACCACATGTTGTAATTAGTTGAATCAGAATAGTAACAAAGACTTGTCCTAAATTTGCACAAGGAACAAACTAGTTAGATAAACAAAGCATATCATAGGTGTGTTTGATTGCTCCTTTCTTGTTTTCATGGACACTTATGGCATGCTGCTATTTTAATGCTTATGGACATCAGATTACACGTTTATGGATGTTTTGCATATATTTTGATCAGGGACCTTTCATTGCTCTAACAACACTATTTTTTAGATGTAGGAAACCTAGGAGTAGCAAGGAGGACATCAAATGGAAGCAAGGCAGCGAGAAGGGCCGAGATGATGCGGGACCAAGCCAACGAGATTTGTCATTCCATCAGGCAATGACGGGTCCCTTTTCATTTTATGTGCAATTTATTTTTTGTTATCTATAGGCGTATAGTCTTTTCTTTATAAGCATTAGAATAGCTAGTCCCTTGGCTTGTGAGGGAGATTATACGCTCATGATTATCAGTAGAGATTACATTTACAATACATGTTAGTTCTCCTTCTTATTTGTATGTAATTGAAAAACTGGAATAAATGCAATCTGTTTTGACAATGTCCTTTATGCACATTAATGAACTTAGCAGAACATGATGTATCTTTTAATGTTTAAATGAAAACACAAAAGAATAAACAATAAGTTAGCTGATTTCAGCTGGAAGCCAAAATTAGGTAACATTTTTGGCGACATCTGCTATATGTTTGTCTGCTAAACATCTTGACCAATTTCCTTAAAGCTTATCCATTGGGCACTAAGTCATCTAAAAGATGACACCACTCAAAAACAACATTGTATGTTGTTGTAACTCACTAGACCAGCATGAGACACTTTGGAAACTTATTCAAAACACACCAGAAAATAAAGCAACTACCTAATTGTGAAAAAATGACACTTAGGGAAAATTGAAAATGCATTCTAACTAATGTGCAACAACACTTAGAGGAAATGAATCCTACTCTAATTTGTACAAGGCATATTTAGATCATACCTCAAAACAGAGTTTGAGGTGTATCCCATTGACTGGGATAGGCAAAGCTTCTCCATCCATTGTTGAAAATTGAAAAGCATTGTGCTCCTTGCACTCAGTAATGACAGATGAGCCACTCCACATGCTATCAAATTTAGTGTGATTTCCAGGCCTGCTCTTTAACTCATCCCACTTAAGGACAACATCTCCTTCTCCAAACATCCTGGGTGTTGCTCTCTTGTCAAAAAAATTCTTTGTTTGGAGTTGATGCAATTCCATTGTTTTCTTGGCTCTATCTCTTGTTTTATCCAACTCCATGAGTTGTGCATATCTGACAATCATTAGATCTTCCTCTTCAAACATTTCAAGCTGGTTCATTATGTCAAGAGCTGGAAGCTCAACAGATAAAGGCAACCTTGCCTCTTTACCATATACCAGCATATAAGGGGAATTTCCAATGGATCTTTTTGGAGTTATCCTATTTGCCCACAAGGTAGATTTTAACTTGTTTTTCCAAGTTCTCTGGTTATCCTCCAAAATCCTTTTGATGATTTTGATCAGGTTCTTGTTAGTTGATTCAGCCAAACCATTACCTTGAGGGTAATAGTTTGAAGATGTATTCAAGTGAATATCGTTCTTGACAACCCAATCACTTACTCTTAATCCAACAAATGCAAAAGAATTATCAGAAATGATTGATTCAGGTACCCCAAATCTGGTTACTAAATCATCATAGAAATTTAAAATAACACTTTTGTTGGCTTCTTTCAAGGCCACTGCTTCAATCCATCTTGTGAAGTAATCGGTTGCAGTAAGCACCCACCTGTGGCCTACACTTGAAGGTGGGTTAATGGCACCTATAAAATCAATGCCCCATCTCATGAAGGGTTGTTCTACTTGAATGGGTTGTAATGGTAAAGCTGCCAACCTCTCTTTGCCTGCAAAAATGGCACATTAAACACACTTTCTAGCCCAAGCATGGGCATCTTTAAACAAGCTTGGACAATAATAACTAGCTCTCATTATTTTCCATGTAGTTGTTCTTGGGGCAAAATGACCCCCAACAATTCCATGGTGGAGCTCATGAAGCACTTTGTCTACTTGATGTTGATCAATACATCTTAAAAGGACACCATTAAGATCTTTTTTGAAAAGAATGTTACCAACTAGCACATAAGGGATGGATTGCAATCTGAAATACCTCTGTTTAGCTTTATCCAAACCTGGTGGACACTCACCAGTCTACAAAAAGTGAGTCATATCTTGCACCCAAGCTGCATTTTTTGCCTGTGCATCAGTTGTAAATTCATTATCAGCAACTAGAACTACCTTTGTTTCTGCCTTTTCTTCACTTCTAGCTCTTGTAGCTAGCTGTTCACACAACCCCTTACCCTTTACAAGCTTTGTTACCTTAATGTCAACGTCATACTCCATAACTTTTGTAATCCACCCAACCCTCTTTCATTCAGGTCCTTACTTAACAAGAACTCTTTCAAACTAGGGTGAGCAACCATTAAATGCACTTTGCTGTTAGAAATCAGGGGTTTAAACTTTTTCAGGCTTCTGATGGTAGCAAGCACATGTTTTTCTACAAAAGTATTGTTGTCACCTAGAATTGCACCCTGTGCAGAGTTTACAAGAAACTGAGCATTCTAGAGCAACATGGGATCATCTCAAGGCTGTGGGTCACCTATAACTGAAATGAACCTCCGGAGAAGGCCGGCTTCCTATGGGTATCACCTAAACTATTGATTCTTTGAGAGAAAAGAGGAAGAAGATGCATAAATTGAAAGACTACACTAGGTTGATACACCGAAATGATGAGAAATCATGAAATGAACACAAGAAGAACATACACTTGAAAGCCTAATTGCTATTCTCAAAACAACATCTTTCAGATTTAATGCTTGTCTTTCTAACAGGTTTGGTCTACATACACATCTCAGGAAGGAAAGATTGATTTCATAATTCTAAGATATGAATACAGTATTATGGAAAACACGGTTAGAAACTTGCAAGCTCAAAAGAAAGATACAGAAATGAGAATCATACAAACATGAAGACAAACTTCCAAGGTAAACTCTATGTTATATTCAAGATTCTAGCTGAGTTACAGAAAACATACATTGACTGAGAAAGGATTGATTGAAAATCACTAACTCTTCAGAGTGTGCAATCAGAACTATATCCAAAAAAAAGGCAAAAAATGCCTTATATACAGACTGATATCGACCCATTAGGGCTTACAAAATAATATCAGGCCCAGAAAAAGATCTTCCCCTGATATTTTATCGAATTAATGTTGTATCCCTCCCTGTCCCTGTTGTTGATTTCGGTGAAGAAAACATCTCAAATAAGTCCCCTCTAATCTCTCTGCAACCACCGCATTCATTTGATCCATCGTGTTTGGTTGAGCTACTTCGGCTGCACCATGAATGCTCTGATCCTGCAACAGATACACATCGCCCTTCATTCCTTTGATGTTCTTTAGATTGCCATGGTGACCTCAGACCCATCTAATTGGCTGAGTGAACCACACGCAGACTCCCAGGTGGTCAAAACTTTAGTTGAATCGCATCTCGGCGAGACACTAAAAGTGTCTCACCGATGCGATTAAATCCTTTCGCAAGAATCGACATAGCATGGAGCCATCGTTGAGAGCTCCTCGCGAGCCCAAAGAGTCATACTGATTCTTCTTCTGTCATATCGGCATCTGCTTTCGTCACCAAAACACACTCCATTCGCCGAGACTCCATTCGTTGTCTTTATTGAGACTCACGCCGAACTCCTACATCTTTCTGAGTTCCTCTTTCCCCTCGGTGAGACACTGAATGTCGGCGATACATTCCGGCGAAGTTCCCATAGTTACACTGAGGTCCCTTGTGTCGGCGGGACTCTTGCCGAGATCCTCTTTATCGAGGTTTGTCCTTTCTTTCGGCGAGACCTTTGCCTTTGCTAAGACCTTCTATCAAGCCCGAAATGTTATGCCGAAACCTCTACGTTCGGTGAGACTCACGCCAATGCCACCCCATTTGATCTCTTCGGTGTGACACCTATTCTTCGGCAAGACATCCTGCCGAAGGCATATCCTTTGCCGACGCTGCCTTTGTTTTGCTTCGGAGGCTCCTTCATTCAGTAAGACTCCCGTCGAACCCTTTTGTCTGCCCGAAGAGCTCATGTCGTGTTTTTGGCAAGAGTCCCACTGAACCGCTTTCGTCTTTGTGAGGGCCCATCTTGGTATCGGCGAGACTCTTACTGAAGGCAAAAAATATCGAGGCCTTAAGCCTTCATTTTTTGGTAAGACCTTCTCCACTCGGCAAGACCCTTTGTCAAATGTCAGGAACTACCCCGAAGCCCCTATTTGTTGGGAGTCTCGATGAATAGCGGTTGAATGGCCTATCAGCCAAGGAAAATCTATGCGGTGAGAGGTCATACCGAACCTCCTCCGCTATAGCGATAGCTCAACAGGCTCATTCGGCATGACTGAAACTGGGTCTCAACGACTTGCTCAAGATGGAAGAAACAAACAGTTAGTCGGCCAATAGGAGAGTCCTACCGAATTTTCCTTAGATGATTTTTCATGTCGAAAACTCCTAGGGTGGCTTCTCCCACTAGGTTCCCCATGACCTGGCAACAAATGTAGAGTCTTTGCCCTTGTATGAATATCCCACCTAGCCTTTGAAGATCTAACATTTGATTATCTTGCCTAATTTAACTGTAGGTGAAATAGAGGCAACAATTCTGGCAACCTTTGCGGGATGTTTGCCTGCTAAACAAGAGAACCAGTAGCTACAACTTGTCCCTTGGGCATGGAGTCGTTAGAAAACTCAGAGAACACATAAAACGTCAATCGGCACATGGTTGCAATACGCATGAGATTTATAGGACACAACAGGCGGCCAAAACGGCAAGACAGGGGAAACAAAAGAGAAAATATATACTATGTTGAAACAACACTTATGGAAAACATAAAACCTACACTATTATATACAAGAAAACACTTATCAGGCTCGAAATCAAGGTTTAAGGTGTATCCCATTGACTAGGATAGGAAGTGAATCTCCTCCTGTTGTAGCCAGTTGATAAGCATTGTGCTCTTTACAGCCTGTGATAACAAATGGACCAGTCCACATGTTGTCAAACTTGGTGTGATGGCCCGGTCTACTTTTAAGAACGTCCCATTTGAGCACTAGGTCTCCTTCCTTAAAAGACTTTCTGGTAGCCTTCTTATCAAAAGTCCTCTTTGTCTGGAGCTGATGATCCTCCAAAGCTCTCATTGCCCTGCCCCTTGATTCTTCAAGCTCTGTGAGCTCTGCATACCTTACAGACATTGGGTCCTACTCCTCGAACACCTCCAACTGGCGAACAATATCAAGAGCCGAAAGCTCCACTGATAGTGGCAATCTTGCCTCCTTGCCATAGACCAACATGTATGGCGAGTTACCAATAGACCTATTAGGGGTCACTCTGTCTGCCCAAAGTGCATTCTTTAGACTGACGTGCCAGGTCCTTTGGTTGTCCTCTATGGTCCTTTTAATAATTCTGATGAGGTTCTTATTTGTGCTCTCAGCTAGGCCATTACCCTGAGGGTAATAATTTGAGGAGGTGCTCAAGTGAATACCATGCTTAACGGCCCAGTCAATTACCCTTAGACCCATGAATGCAAGGGCATTATCAGAGATGATAGAGTCAGGCATTCCAAACCTGGTGATTATGTCTTCATAGAAGCTCAAAATTGAAGACTCCTTTGCTTCTTTCAGTGCAACCTTATGTCTGTGGTTGTAAGTACCCACTTGTGACCCACTGGAAGGGGGGTTTATTGGACTGATGAAATCAAATCTCATGAAGGGTTGTACTTGAATCGGGTGCAAGGGCATGGCTGGCAACCTTTCCTTTCCTGAAAACAGGGCACATTTGGTGCACTTTCTTGACTAGGCATACGCATCCTTGAACAAGTTGGGCCAGTAGTAACTAGCTCTCATAACCTTCCAGGCAGTAGTTCTGGGGGCAAAGTGACCTCCTGCAGCTCCATCATGAAACTCATGAAGCACCTTTTTAATTTGGTCACTGTGAATGCATCTTAACAAGACACCACTCAAATCTTTCTTGAAAAGAACATTATTTACCATCACATATGGTATAGACTGCAATCTGAAGTATCTCCTTTTAGCTCTGTTTAATCCCAATGGGAATTCACCAGTCTGTAAGAAATGGGTCATATCCTGCACCCAATTGGTTGTCCCTATGTGTGCATCATCTTGAGCATTCTGAAGTTCATTTATATTGGCAAGGATAGCATCCTTTTCGAGTTTACCTTCACCATTTGACCCTGCAGCGAGGTGCTCACATAGACCTTTACCTCTAACCAGCTTGGTGATCTTAATATCTATGTCATACTCCATGACCTTGGTGACCCATCCTGCTCTTTTTTCATTTAGATCCTTATTCAACAAAAACTCCTTCACACTTGAGTGGGCCACCAGAATATGGATTTTATTATGAGAAATCAAAGGCTTGAATTTCTTTAGGCTTCTGATCACAGCAAGGACATGCCTCTCTACAAAGGAGTATTTTTGTTCATAATCGACCAAACCTTGGCTGTAGAAAGCTATTGGTTGTTCTAAATCCTCTTCATTTTTTTGAACCAATATTGCAAAGATATTACTTGCGCTACCATAAGCATGCAGATAAAAATCTTTAGAAAATTTGGGATTTACCAGCGTGGGAGCTGCTGCTAAGGCCTCTTTGACCTTTTCGAAACTATCCTTGGCCTCCTCTGTCCAACTGAAGATTGCATTTTTCTTTAACATAGCTGTTAAAGGCTGTAACAGATTTGCAATGTCTGGAATGAACCTTCTCAAAAAGTTGATATGTCCCAGAAAACTTTGTAGGCCCTTCTTGTGATTAGGCAGCGGCAACTCGAGTATGGCTCTGACTCTTTCAGGGTCAATAGTGATTCCCTGCTTTGACACTATGTGTCCTAATAATTTCCCTTCGTGGATAGCAAAGATACTCTTCTTTGGATTTAGAGAGATACCAAACTCTCTGCATTTTTTCAACACTTGCCTGAGATGTAACAGATGTTCATCAGCATTCTTGGAATAAACTGTGATGTCATCTAGGTAAATTAGTATAATCTTACTGATCAAACTTTGAAATGCCATGTCCATGGCCCTCTGGAACATGGCACCAGCATTAGACAAACCAAAAGGCATCCTTTTGTATGCCATAGTGCCCCATTTAGTTGTAAAAGCAGTCTTAAACTGATCTTCTTCTTTAACCAGCACCTGATTATATCCTAAAAAACCGTCTAGTAAGGAAAACCTTTCAGAACCAGCAACCTCTTGTAAGATTCGTTCCATGGAGGGCAGTGGGTAGTGGTCTTTTAGAGAGGATTGGTTAAGATCCCTGAAGTCTACACAGAGCCTTATCTCACCACTTTTCTTTCTAACCGGTACAAGATTAGAAACCCATGAGGTGTGCTTGATAGGGAAGATAATACCTCCCTCAACTAATTTGGTCAGCTCTTTAATCATTAAGGGCTCAAGCTAGGGATTCAAAGGCCTTTGTTGCCGCCTTACTGGCTTGGCATTAGGCTCTAATTCAATTATATGCTGAGCAATATGGGGATCAAATCCTTTCAAATCTGAATACTCCCAAGCAAAGACATCATGAAACTCTTGGCACAAAGCAACAAAAGCTTGTTTATCTTCAGGTGAATAGATTTTTCCTATCTTAAGGAGCTTACCTTTGAAGATCTCCAGCTCTCCATAGTGTTCTTCTTTGATTTGCAAGCTGGCCTTCCCCTTTTTGAGCTGATCATCAGTACTAAAAATTAACTCTAAGGTAACCAAGCCCTTGGGAAATTTGTTTGTCTTCAGCTATATGACTTGATCACCATACTGCTGCTTGAGTTTTGCCTGATTCACCATGGAGAATTGATCTTCTTCGAGCAAGAAGGAAAGAATCTGCTCATCATTGTCAAATACTTTCCAGTGAATGTTGTTATCAGGAATTGATGGTCTGACTACAACCTTGACATACTGCTACACCTTCTCCTTTCTGATGTCATCTGGAATATCAAACTATGCTCCAATGGTTGCAAGCCTATCAACATGCTTGTTCTGATTTCTTGGGATAGACACTAAATTAAAGGCATCGAAATCTTCGAGCATGTTCCACACTCTATTTCTATAGGACTTTAATGTGTCATTTTTAGCAACATTCAGGCCCCTTAAATGATTAACAATTAATTCATTGTCTCCATGGACTTTCAAGTTGGTTATTCCTCTCTTTCTTGCCCACTCTAGACCTTGAACAAGGCTTTCATACTCAGCAGTGTTATTGGAGCATGCAAAAGAAAAACAGAAAGCAGAGTAGTACTTATCATCTTGTGGAGAAATTAACATTGCACCTCCTCCTGCTCCATTTTTACTTCTATAACCATCAAAGAACATCTCCCAAAGTCCATTAAGCGGTTGCAATAACTAATCTGCACACTTTTCCAAATTTGGAATCTCTATATCGGGCTCAAGAATGACATAGTTGCCCATACCGACATCTTGAATGAGGTCTACAGGGCTATCCGATACATTCTCAACTGCCCATTCATCCAGTAGCACATCAAGAATACTTCTTATTGGAGTTCTTTAGCAGCAGCTAGTTCATTGTCAGTAGAAACAACACAATTTGCATTTGCAACAGAAGGAACAACATTGATGGGGCTTGGGTTATATGGCTCAATGTGGTCTTTGGCCAACCTTTCAGACTTGATGGTAACCTTAGTCTCATATCTTGTTCTAAATAACATGTGTGACCAATCAGCTGATACATAACCACCTATCTTGGTTGTAAAGTCTCTAGACAAACACAAGGAAAAGAAGGGTGGAAGGTCTATGATATATATGTCTTGAGGGACTAAAAATTTTGGACAAGCATGGAGAGTGAGGTTTAAGTCCTTGATAACACCCAAAGTGTTAACCGAAGTGCCATCCAATTGGATCACTCCCTTCTCCAAAGGCTGATATTTTAGTCCAAGTTTGTCAGCAATCTATTTTGGCATGACGGAGTTGCTAGCTCCACTATCTACCATACAATTATGGACTAATTTGTCACCAATGATCACTGACACGTAGAAAGGAGGTTGTTTAACTCTTTTTTCATTCTCTATGCAAGGCTGCTGATCATTCCCCTGAGAATCATTTGTTAACATGGCTCTAACCTGACCTATTGGGGGCTCAGATTCATCAGACATTTTCAGACTTGATAGGGCTGATTGTAACATATCCTTTTGACCGGGAATGACTAAAGAATCCCACATAGACATAGTTACATTTGTCCTTTTCATGCTATCAAGAATGTTAAAAGGTACAGTTGGATTTTTATTGTGTACCTTTGCACTAGTATGATCAGCTTGTAAGCGTGGCTGCTCCTTGTTTGAGAGTTGTTGATCTCTTTGTGAACCATGAATTGCTTGAGAGGTAGATAGCTCCACAGCTGATGCTTTTCCCTTGTCGGCTGCTTGGTTAAGCTCGAATGCCCTCTTCTTCACCCTAGTGTTGGCTGCAATTGGAGAAGTATCCTCATTCAGTCCACAGAACTCTTGACCTTGCCAGTTAAGGAGGGTTGCGTCATTACTGAGCTGATCCTGGTGTTGTGAAGTTGGATCATTAAGTGCCTGTTGTGAACTCGAAGTATTCTGCACCATAAGTGCTTGATTGATAAGTCCATTTGAACAAGTGGCTTGATTATGAGGCTGGTTACAAGGGTAGCACCACTCATAATCAACTGCTAAATTGTTTTGAGTGGGAACCAAGTCCCTTACTGCACTAACAGGTGCTAGAGCATAGGCTTGAAAAGGCCTTGTGTTCACACTCTGTCTTGGGCCCTAATAATTTCCTTGATACTGCTATCTATTCCCTTGGAATTGCTGTTGCTGACCTTGAAAAGGCAGACTTGAGGCCTGATTTTGTTGTTGATAAGGCCTGGAATAGGTCTGTTGCTTTTCCATGTTTACCAACTTGTTACCAAAAGTCTTTAAAAGACTTTTGATCTCTTGTAATTCATTTGATGAGCTTGAGGCAACACCTTCTTGCTTGTCAATGGTTGGAACAACAGCTGGTAGAGTTGGTACAACTGGTAGAGGTGTGAAAGGAGGTATTTGCAAAGGAATGTTTGCATGAATTTCTAGAAATATTGGCATTGGTGGCCTGGGAGCAAGCTTACCAGCTTGTATCAAGCTATTTTCAGCTCTTATAGCTATTTCAAAGGCATCTGGCAGAGATACTCCTCCCATTGACTGTATCATGACAGCTATATCACTGTTCAGAGCTCTCAAAAAGTATAGGAATGCATACTCTGGAGGTGGCCTCACCGTTGTCGAGATTCTATCCCAAGTCCTTTGAAATCTAAAGTTGAAGTCGTTCATCTGCTCTTGTGGAGCCCTCTTCATTGTAGTCAGTTGCTCCAATAAAGACAAGTTATCAGACCTGTCTTGGAATTGCTTATGCAATTTTTCTCCAAAATCATCCCATGTTGTAATTGAGCTGACCGGTAGGCTCCTGTACCACTGCACAACTCTTCCTTTCAGTGAAGCAGCTAGCAATCTCACTGCAACGTCCTCTTTAGTTATGTGGTGGACTCCGCATAACGAAGCCACATCTCTTAAATGTTCAATGGGAGTAGTTTGACCTTCTCCCATGAAAATTGGCAGACTCTTCAAGGCTGCCATTGAAATATCATTATGTTGCACCAAGTTCAAGGGACTCCCTCCGTTGAAAGCAACAAAAGGTTGATTCCTAGGAGCGGCCATTGAAGGTATTTGAGGCAGATTAGTTGGTGCAACGAAAAGAGACCTTACAGGTGGAGGAGTGGACTGAGTTCTTCTTGAATAGATGATTGTTGTTCTTTGCCTTTCCTCAACTTGCCTCGTCTTCTTGGTGGTGACAGCTGCAAGTATTCAAAAGGGCCTAAGCTGCTTCTTGTTTGCACTCTTTTCATATACTGTAGAGGGCGTGGATTTCTGGAGTTCTTCCTCCTTGTGGAGTCGCCAAGTATGCCAAAGGGCTTCTATAAAGCCTGATAATTCACTGGCTACATACCAAACCAGTAGTTTAAACAAATTCTTGTCCCACCAGGCGTGCCATAAACTGTTGTCACCTAGAATTGCACCCTGTGCAGAGTTTACAAGAAACTGAGCATTCTAGAGCAACATGGGATCATCTCAAGGTTGTGGGTCACCTATAACTGAAATGAACCTCCGGAGAAGGTCGGCTTCCTATGGGTATCACCTAAACTATTGATTCTTTGAGAGAAAAGAGGAAGAAGATGCATAAATTGAAAGACTACACTAGGTTGATACACCAAAATGATGAGAAATCATGAAATGAACACAATAAGAACATACACTTGAAAGCCTAATTGCTATTCTCAAAACAACATCTTTCAGATTTAATGCTCATCTTTCTAACAGGTTTGGTCTACATACACATCTCAGGAAGGAAAGATTGATTTCACAATTCTAAGATATGAATACAGTATTATGGAAAACACAGTTAGAAACTTGCAAGCTCAAAAGAAAGATATAGAAATGAGAATCATACAAACATGAAGACAAACTTCCAAGGTAAACTCTATGTTATATTCAAGATTCTAGCTGAGTTACAGAAAACATACATTGACTGAGAAAGGATTGATTGAAAATCACTAACTCTTCAGAGTGTGCAATCAAAACTATATCCAAAAAAAAAGGCAAAAAATGCCTTATATACAGACTGATATAGACCCATTAGGGCTTACAAAATAATATCAGGCCTAGAAAAAGATCTTCCCCTGATATTTTATCAAATTAATGTTGTACCCTCCCTGTCCCTATTGTTGATGTTGGTGAAGAAAACATCTCGAAGAAGTCCCCTCTAATCTCTCTGCAACCACCGCATTCATTTGATCCATCATGTCTGGTTGAGCTACTTCGGCTACACCATGAATGCTCTGATCCTGCAATAGATACATGTCGCCCTTCATTCCTTTGATGTTCTTTAGACTGCCACAGTGACCCTCAGACCCCTCTGATTGGCTGAGTGAACCACACGCAGACTCTCAGGTGGTCAAAACTTTAGTTGAATCGCATCTCGGCGAGACACTAAAAGTGTCTCACCGATGCGATTAAATCCTTTCGCAAGAATCGACATAGCATGGAGCCGTCGTTGAGAGCTCCTCGCAAGCCCAAAGAGTCATACCGATTCTTCTTCTGTCATATCGGCATCCACCTTTGTCGCCAAAACACACTCCATTCACTGAGACTCCATTCGTTGTCTTTATTGAGACTCACGCCGAACTCCTACATCTTTCTGAGTTCCTCTTTCCCCTCGGTGAGACATTGAATGTCAGCGAGACATTCCGGCGAAGTCCCCATAGTTACACTGAGGTCCCTTGTGTCGGCGGGACTCTTGCCGAGATCCTCTTTATCGAGGTCTGTCCTTCCTTTTGGCGAGACCTTCGCCTTCGCTAAGACCTTCTGTCGAGCCCGAAATGTTATGCCGAAACCTCTATGTTTGGTGAGACTCACGCCAATGCCACCCCATTTGATCTCTTCGGCATGACACCTATTCTTCGGCAAGATATCCTACCGAAGGCATATCCTTTGTTGACGCTGCCTTTGTTTTGCTTCGGAGGCTCCTTCATTCGGTAAGACTCCCGCTGAACCCTTTTGTCCGCCCAAAGAGCTCACGTCGTGTTTTTGGCAAGAGTCCCACTAAACTGCTTTCATCTTTGTGAGGGCCCATCTTAGTATCGGCGAGACTCCTGCCAAAGGCAAAACATATCGAGGCCTTAAGCCTTCATTTTTCAGTAAGACCTTCTTTGCTCAGCAAGACCCTTTATCGAATGTTGGGAACTACCCCGAAGCCCCTGTTCGCCGGGAGTCCCGGTGAATAGAGGTTGAATGGCCTATCAGCCAAGGAAAATCTACGTGGTGAGAGGTCATACCGAACCTCCTCTGCTATAGCGATAGCTCAAAAGGCTCATTCAGCGTGACTGAAATTGGGTCTCAGCGACCTGCTCAAGATGGAAGAAACAAACAATCAGTCAGCCAGACAATAGGAGAGTCCTGCCGACTTTTCCTTAGATGATTTTTCATGCCGAAAACTCTGAGGGTGGCTTCTCCCACTGGGTTCCCCGTGACCTGGGAACAGATGTAGAGTCTTTCCCCTTGTGTGAATATCCCACTTGGCCTCTAAAGACCTAACATTTGATTATCTTGCCTAATTTAACTGTAGGTGAAATAGAGGCAACAAGTATATCTTTGTTCATACTCTTCTAAAAGTTGACTAAAAAAGGCAATAGGTTGTTCTAATCCAACATCATTTTGTTGTACCAGCATTGCAGAAATGATATCAATGCTACCAAAGGCATACAAAATGAAGTCTTTTGAAAATTTTGGGTTTACCAAAGTAGGAGCTGCTGATAAGGCCTCCCTTAAAACTTTGAAATTGTGCTTGGTCTCTTTGGTCCAACTAAAACTTGTATTCTTTTTTAACATGGTAGTTAATGGTTTCAAAAGATTGGCAATATCAGGGATAAACCTCCTAACAAATTTAATTCTGCCAAGGAAACTTTGTGGCCCCTTTTTATGGATGGGTGAAGGCAGATTTAAAATGGAACTTACTCTTTCTGGATCAATAGTGATTCCTTGTTTTGACACTATATGTCCTAAAAGCTTGCCTTCATGGACAACAAAGATACACTTTTTGGGGTTAAGGGATATACCAAACTCCCTACACCTCTCAAATACTTACTTTAGATGTGCAAGATGTTCATCAACCTTCTTTGAAAATACTATAACATCATCAAGGTAAATAAGTACAAGTTTGTGAATCAAACCTTGAAATGCCATGTCCATTGCCCTCTAAAACGTGGCACCAACATTGGATAGGCCAAATGTCATCCTTTTATAAGCTATGGTGCCCCATTTTGTGGTGAAGGTAGTCTTATACTAGTCTTCCTCTTTGACTAAGAGTTGGTTATAGCCTGAATAACCGTCAAGCAATGAGAATCTTTCTAAACCAACTACAATTTGCAGAATCTGCTCCATTGAGGGCAGCAGATAATGATCCTTTAATGAGGCTCTATTGAGGTCCCTAAAATAAACACAAAGCCTAATCTCACCATTTTTCTTTCTAACTGGGACAAGGTTAGAGACCCATGAGGTATGTTTAATTGGAAAAATGATGTCTCCCTCAACCACCTGGGTCAATTCTTTGACCATAAGAGGCTCAAGTTTGGGGTTTAAAGGCCTATATTTCTGCCTAATAGGTTTTGCATTTGGCTCAAGCTCTATGTTATGTTGGGAAATTTGGGGATCAAAACCCTTTAAATCAGAATATTTTTATGCAAATACATCTTGAAACTCTTGACAAAGAGCAATGAAAGCTTGCCTATTTGCATGTGAGCAGATTTTACCAACTTTAAGAAGCTTACCTTTGAAAATTTCAAGTTCCTCATAATGTTCTTCTTTGACCTGCATGCTGGTCTTACTCTTTTTCATCTAGTCATCAGTGCTAAGAATGGATTCCAAGGTGACTAGACCCTTGGGTAGCTTGTTAGTCTTCAACTGGATGATCTGATCATCGTATTATTGTTTGATCTTGTTTTGGTTCACTGCTGAAAATTCATCCTCTTGTAGCATAAAGCTCAAGACCTATTCATCACTCTCAAAAACTTTCTAGTGAACGTTATTATCTAGAATAGAGGGTCTAATGACTATCTTAGCATATGACTGCAACTTTTCTTTCCTAATGTCACTTGGAATATCAACCTGAGCACCTATTACAACTAATCTATCTACATGTTTATTTTGATACCTAGGAATAGAAACCAGATTAAAAGCACCAAACTCCTATATCATGTCCCACACTCTGTGTTTATAGGATTTTAAGACATCATTTTTAGTAACATGCATACCTCTCACCTGATTCACAATCAGTTCACTGTCACCATAAACTTGCAAGCAGCCAATACCTATTTTCATTGCCCATTCCAAGCCTTGAACTAAACCTTCATAATCAGCAGTGTTGTTAGTACAAGAGAAAGCAAATCTAAAGGCAAAGTAATATTTATCACCTTGTGGGGACACAAGAATTGCACCCCCACCAACACCGTTCTTGCTTCTAGAACCATCAAAGAACATTTTCCATATTTCACCTTATTGTTCCACCTTCTTTTCGAGGTTTGGGATCACTGAATTAGGTTCATGCAGCAAATAAACACCCAAACTAGTCTCCTCAATGTTATCATTTGGGTTGTCAATGATATTTTATGCTTCCCACTCATTTAATAGCATGTCTGGTATACTTTCAACTTGCATTTCTTGAGCACCAACAAGCTCATTATCATCGAAAATAGCACAATTAGCATTAACAACACTTGAGACATACGGTTCAATGTGATCTTTGGCAAGTAATTCATATTTAATGACCACTTTTTTCCAATATCTCATTTTGAGTACCATGTTGGACCAATCTGATGACAAATAACCTGTTATCTTGGAAGTGAAGTCTCTTGACAAACATTAGGCAAAATGAGGTGGTAAGTCAATGACTGAAATATCTTGAGAGATGGAAAAATTGGGCAGGCATGTAAGGTAAGGCTTAAACCTTTAATGATACCTACGATTTGAATGGTTTTCCCATCAAGTTGGACAACTCCCTTCTCAAGAGGTTGATATTTCAGTCCTGACGTATCAGTAATTTGTTTGGGCATGATAGAACTACTTGCCCCTAAATCTACCATGCAGTTATGAACTAACTTATCCCCTATTATCAAAGACACATAAAATGGGGGAGGTTTGACATCCTTACATGGTTGTTTACTGTTGTCTTGAGGTGCATTTTTATGGACAACCTTGACTTGACCTATTGGCACGTCACTTGAAACACTTAAATCAGTTAAGGCAGATTGCAATAAGTCCTTTTGACCTAGGATGGATAAAGAATCCCACATTGACATATTCAAATTCATTTTTTCATGGATTCAATGATGTTGAAGGGTGTGGTAACGCTTACCTTTTGATGGGTCCTTGCAACAACAGGGTCTATCTACAAGTGGGCTGATTGGGGTTGGTTCCCAAGTTGTCCACCACCGATGTCGTGTGAATTTCTTTGTAAGATGTGTGTTACTTGAGGATTGGAAGGGCCAACAACTTCCTTGTCTTTATTTGCTTCTTGTCTAGTCTCGAAAGCCCTCTTTTTGGCTCGGGTGTTGGCTGCTATTAGAAAACTATCACTATTTACTCCACAAAATTCCTCTCCTTGCCAATTCAGGAGGGTTGTGTCACTTGCAGGGAGATCCTGTTGTTGTGAAGATTCACCATTAGACACGTTCTACACACCTGAAACATTTTGAACCATCAATTCTTGATTGATGACACCATTTAAACATGTATTTTGATTATGGGCTTGGTTGCAGGGATAGCACCATTCATATTCTGCTGCAAGGTTATTTTGAACAGGCACCATGTCTCTGGCTGCATTGATTGGAACTGGATTGTATGGCTAAAAAGGCCTTAGATTTATATTTTGCTTTGCACCTTGAAAATTTCCTTGATAGGGTTGTTTGTTGGCTTGAAATGGTTGACTTTGACCTTGATTTTGAGGTTGCCAAGGCTTAAAACCTTGGAACTACTACTTTTTAATACTCACAAGCTCATTTCCAAAAGTCTGGAGCAGATTCTCAATCTTTTGTTGGCTACTCTTTATCTCTTTTAACTCCTTAGATGGTCATTGGACAATAATTTCTTGGATAACAACAAATGGTAAAGGGGCTATTTGAGGTGTTGGAAAAGCTATAGGAGGTTGTATATCAAGGAAAAAAGGCATAGGAGGCCTAGGGGCAATTCTTTCAGCTTGTATGAGGTTATTTTCAGCCCTTACAGCTATATCATAAGCTACTAGCAATGTGGTTCCACCCATTGACTGTATCAAAACAATAACTTCACTATTTAAGGCCCTCAAAAAATAAAGGAATGCATACTCAACTGGAGGCCTTGTGGTTTCCAGAATTCTATCCCATGTTCTTTAAAAATGGAAGTTGAAGTTCGTCATCCGTTCATGAGGAGCTCTTTTGATGTGAGTCAGCTGCTCCACTAATGACAAGTTGTCATATTTGTCCTTAAACTGCTTGCATAACACTTCTCCCAGCTCATCCCATGTTCTACTGGAGTTGACTGTTAAACTCCTAAACTAGTGGAGTGTGTTTCCTCTAAACAATGTTGCTAGCAGCCTTAAAGCAACGTTTTCTTGAGTTATATGATGCATTGAACACAGATTTGAGATGTCTTTGATATGTTCAATTGGTGTGGTCTAATCTTCACCTAAAAAATATGGCACACTTTTAAGGGTAGCCATGGGAATATCGTCATGTTGAGCCAATTACAGCAGTCTGCCTCCATCAAAACTAACAAAAACTTGATTCCTTCGAACAACCATTGGTGGCACCAAGGTTTGCTGCCTCACAGGACTTAGAACTCTCACTACATGTGGAGTTGAAGTTGTTTTTCTTGATGAAATAGCAACTTTCTTTGCTAGTCTACCTCTCCTTCGGGGTGGTGACAACTGCAAATAATCAAATAGGACAGATTTTCCCCTTGTTTGAATCTTTTTATTATGCTGCTACAACATTGGTTTATTGCTAATTTCCACATTCAGAGTTGCCAAATATGCTTATATGACCTCTCAAAGGCTGAAAAAATGTTGGATGCATATCAAAACCAGCAAACATGTATTATTTTTCTTATCTAATCTGATTAGAAGTGTCCCACCGGGCATGCCAAAATTGTTAGTGGCCCAAATTTGCACCCCTTTGCCAAGCTATGAAAGAACTCAACAAATTTGGACTAACATGGGACTGCTCTTAGGTTGTGGGTATCCTATTCTGAAAGTAGACCTCTAGATTATGGGCTAGCTCCCCTTTTGATGTCACCTAAACTAATGATTTATTGATGAAAAGGGTAAAAAGATGCATGAAAATGAACATAACTGAAGAAATTCAAAGGGTGATACACAAAAACTAACTAAGACCTACAAAACAGCCTATTCACATTCAAAATAATGACAAAAACCTTGTTCACACAGCTCATTTTGCATGCATTCTTGCATAAGTAGTTTATAAGGAGGTTTTTAGCAGAACTCTTAGAAGGAAAATTTCACAACTAACAGCCTTTGCATTTACTAACACAACCTATAACCTGCAACAATACACTTTTTCTGCTAAACAGGTGCCTAACAATGAGATAAGACTACAAGGAAAAGATAAATTTCACAAATAATTTGATCAATCACTAACAACACACAATAAAACATGAAATGAGAAGGTAAATGTTGAATTTCATTGATTCCAAGTACTCAACTAGTATACAAGTATATATGAGTTACAATACTGCTCCTGTTGAAAAGATAACTCCAAAGCCAAGCTATCACTCTGCTAGAAAGAAAGAACTAATTCCAATAACAAAGATTGAATTTACTTAAGAAAAATTCAACCAATTCTCTCACGCAAGTCCCTCTAGATGGTTTTGGTCAGATGCAGCAGAAAAGGCCAAAAAGAACCTTCTAAAAACACTCCAAATTGTCCTCCACATGAAGCAAAGCCAAGCTAAGACTATAGTCACACTAAATGTGACAAAAATTCCTCCAAATAGCCCATCTCCTCCAAAATTAGTCAAATACAACTCCCCACACATCTCTCATGTCTACCAGTCATCATGTTTCCCACACATGTATTCAACCCATTTTACCCACACCTTTGGTGCTTTTGAAAAGCACAAGACTCTAATTTGCATTCAAAATAATAATTTGATTAAGTGATTCATTATACATCACTTAATCAAACCACTATACATTTTAAAACAACTACAAAAAAGGCCCCACCACCTTCCTTGGATTACATTTACATTTGCATTAAATAAATATCATTAAATAGAAGTGATTTACAAATCACTTAAACAATACCTTACAATTGATAAAATGCAAACTAAATGATATATTTCCAAATGCTTGTAAAAGAATTCAAGCAAAAATTAAAACTCTCCTCCAAGGAATTTCATCAATTTTCATTCACCTCTATCTCTGCATTCAAAGCCAAAAGTGGCTTGGTCAATATTTCATACTTTTAGATATAAGCAACATGGGTCAATGGTTTCGCCTATAAGGAAACTCCAAGGTTTTTGGAAGGCATATTTTTAAGTCTTGAAGGCATTGCATTTTGAAAAGATCCAAAAAATTGCTAAGGCACATGATCTTCAAGATGTAATATAAGCTAAAAATGCCTAAGTATTGAAACTTCACTTCAAAGCCCACATAGCAATTAAATTGTGTTGTAATTTGTTTTTTAAAACAAGGAAAAATTCACCTTGGCCAACCACCATAGGGATTAAAATCCTAAAAAAATTGGGAAAAAAGAAAAAAAGCTCATTCATTTCGCTCGAGCTTTCTAGAGAATTCTCACTTGGCTACCATGGGGTTTGATGGGCATCATTGGAAAATGATTCTTTCCCTGATTTATGGCTGATTCTTTGATGAAAATTTTAGATTTCCTCAATGGAAGAATGAGTTAATGCATTTTTTGAACAAAAACTGGCATTTTTTCATTCATTTGGAAGTCATCTGATGAGTTAAAGCCATGGCCATGAGTATTTTTTTGATCATTTTTGTGCTTCATTTCCTCTATGGTTATTCCTTCTTGCTTCAACCGCCATGAGTAAGTTTGTTTGAAGTTCAAATGGAGGCCTCTCAAGAATGAAATTCTTGCATACTTCAATAAAAATAGTTGACTTTTTCAAGTGAGCTTCCTTTTTGATGAATTCTTTGTTTCTTTTCTGCAAATAAAGCTCAAACTCGAGCTTCCATACTAAAGAATGAAGCATAAAACGTTTATTTTCCTCTGTATTTGCAATTCATGAATAAACCCAGATGGGTTTTGTTGCTTTTGTGAATAAAATTGGTTCTTTGGCCACGACCATGAAGTATGCATTGGGGTTTTTTCATACTATTATTTTGCTTCAAAAATCTCCATAATAGTTTTTTCAATATTTATGTATTTGCAATTTTAACACAAACCCCAAGTGGGTTTTTTTATTTGGTGAAGAAAATCAGATTTTTGGCCACGGCCATGAAAGAATGTACTTGTTTTTGAAATAATTTTTGTTCCTCTTCTAAAAATAGAAACTATATGCTATTCTCCTTCAATGTCTTTGAATTTTTTTTCTTTCAAACAAACCCAAATGGGTTTCTTGATTTTGTGAAGAAGGTGACTTTTTGGGCACAACCATGAAAGAATGCATTGGTCCTTATGGCATCTTCTGTAGAATGATCTTAGACTCCATTTTAGACTCCATTCTTTTGGAAAACAAAACTTAGAGATTATTTAAGGGTGTTTTGCAAACCCTTCACTCTAGATCACGGGCTTGACATTCTGCTTTTAAATTTTAACACAAACCCAGATGGGTTTTCTTGCTTCAAAAAGACAAACAATTCTTCCAGCCACGACCACAAGGAGTGAAATGGGTTTTAACATTTTCACTTCACTTTACAAAAGAACTCCATGATACAATCTGGGTATTTCAAATTTTACATTTTCTGCTTACCATTTCAAGGAAGCACAAGTCTGAAGCTTAGATTATTGTTAGACCTATATAAGCGGTGCATTCTTATTTTGAAGATTTATTGTGGCCATGAATAACAACCCACGTTTGTTGCATTTCACTGTTTTTAGCATTTTTCTATTTATTCTGAACAGAAACCCCATGATGCATCTGGGGTATGTAATCTTGCATTTCCCTCTTAAAAGATAACCATCAAGCCCATTGATACTACAAGATTAGCTTTGTGAAAGAAGGTTGCTCTTTCATTGAATTTAGTGCATCTATTCTTCCCTTTGATTTTAGTCCCCTTAACAATCACCTAGAAGGCCTTCTCACTAAGCCACTGTGCTCAAATACAGTTACTATTCCTTCTATTTTCTTGTTTGAATGCATTTTATATCACTGAATTCACTCTATTCTCCTCATGTAGTTGCACTATTAAGACCCTTTCTATCACTGTCTTTGTGCATTTAAGATGCATGGCATGGTTGTAACACAGTTGACTTCCCTCATTGCTTTCTAGATACTGAGTGTTCTCTTCATCATTTTTATGATCACTTGAATATTACCCCATCGTGTGCTTGTCCTTCATGTGTCTTGATTGTTTCACAATCCTCTTCTAGGTATTTGTATTGAAAGAAAATACAAGAAATAATAGATTGCACCATTTCTTTTTGGCTTGATGAAACTCATAGATAAAGTCATGCAAACAAATGTCATCATATGTATTTGATGACTGCCCCTTTCCTTTTACTTTGAATTTTCTTATTCTAAAAACAAAACTACATTGTTGTTTACACTGGAACAAGCTTCTAAAATTGCAATTGTTGTTATGTTTAGAGATTCAAAATAGATAATTCTCTGCAATGCAATCTTAGATCTATGACATGATAGGAGTTGTAATCTCATTTATCGTTGCTTGAATCCTTTTTTTGTGAGTTTAATAGTGCAATCTCAAGATTCTCTATTCTTTACAAAGAATAATGTTGAGGAAAACTTAAATTCTTTCTCAATTTTGAAGTGATTTGCTTCCATTTTGATCATAGTTGTCTGAAATACATTATCTTTTGTACCTTGTTGTCTTGAAGCATGAAATGGTTGTTTCATTTGAATGTAATCTAAATCTTTCATTGACATTAGTCAGATCCACCAATCTTTGCTTTGCTTACTCTTGCTTGAAGAGCTAGAAATATGTGAGTGCAATGGTTCTTTGAATTAATGGAGGCTTATTGCATCTTAACATCATTGTTCTTTTGCTTTACTCTGTCTCTTTCTTTACAAGGAGCTTCCTTTTATCTTTAGCTTCATGGTGCTATTATGATCTTTCCTTTGTATTGAAGTCATTGTCTTTTTAATGTAAATGCTCATATTGTACTCATAGGTACAAAATATATTGAATGCACCTACTTTCTCTTGAATTTATGTCATCTGACTTCTTTAGAGCAACTTCATCCATGATATTTGCTTTGAGTGATATTTTATGTGACCTTAATGCTCATGCTCCTCATGCATTTAGATCATTATGGTTGTTATATCATTATGGGGCATTGTGCATTGATTGTTTTCACACAAGGTGTGCACTGTAGGGGTATTGCATTCTGACTTTAGAACCTTTGCTACCCCATATCATACATTCATTGTTATTGTCCTATAGCATGAGAGGTAGCATGCATTTTTCCTTTAGGACTACCCCTTTCCAGCTCTTAGAAGTTACTATCATATTTACTTGGCATTATGAACTTGGCTTCAAAAGTGAGGTTCATCTCTATGTTTCATGATTGCTTAATGAATTATTAGTACTCACTACCATTCCTTTTGCTTTAATCCTACTGGGTAAACATATGTCACTTATGGTGGTGACCTGAAAGCTCACCATCCTAAGTGATGTGTGCTTGTCCAATAGGGTTGAAGTGAGATGAAATGGACAGTGTATCTCATGCAACAATGCATGATTATCTTTGTTCCTCCTTGCTGCCCCATATGACTCATGATGGTTCTAGGCATGACTTGATGTCTCCTTCATTATTTTAATAGATACATAATTGAACTTGATGCATCACAAAAATCATTTACTTTAATAAAAATGGATCTTAGATCCACTTAAGAAGATTTAAAGACATATCCAACAAAATACACCTTCCTTTTGACATGATGGTAGCATATTGATTGATTCATTGTGAAAAGATGAAGTGTGACCTTCTTGATAGTTCACATTATGTGTTGCATCTTTTGAATATGATAATGAAATTTGATCAACTGGTGTGATTCCATATTGATTTAATGCATCAAGTTGCTCAATTTCCTATCCCTCTTAAAACATCAAAGGGTAGCATGCTAGGATCAACTCTCATGGGAGCCACATTTTACACCACATGTTGTAATTAGTTGAATTAGAATAGTAACAAAGACTTGTCCTAAGTCTGCACAAGGAGTAAAATAGTTAGATAAACAAAGCATATCATAGGTGTGTTTGATTACTCCTTTCTTGTTTTCATGGACACTTATGGTATGCTACTATTTTAATGCTTATGGACATCAGAGTACATGTTTGTGGATGTTTTGCATATATTTTGATCAGGGACCTTTCATTGCTCTAACAACACTATTTTTTCAGATGCAAGAAACCTAGGAGCAATGAGGAGGAGGTGAAATGGAAGCAGGGCAGTGGGAAGGGCCAAGATGATGTGGGGCCAAGCCAACAAGATTTTTCATTCCACCAGGAAATGACAGGTCCCTTTTCATTTTATGTGCAATTTCTTTTTTGTTATCTATAGGTGTATAGTCTTTTCTTTATAAGCATTAGAATAGCTAGTCCCTTGGCTTGTGAGGGACATTATATGCTCATGATTATCAATAAAGATTACATTTGCAATACATGTTGGTTCTCCTTCTTATTTGTATGTAATTGCAAAACTGGAATAAATGCAATCTATTTTGACAATCTCCTTTATGCACATTAATGAACTTAGTAGAACATGATGTATGTTTTAATGTTTAAATGAAAACACAAAAGAATAAACAATAAGTTACCTGATTTCAACTAGAAGCCAAAATCAGGTAACAGTTACACTATTCTTATTGTCTTGTTCACATGGAGTGTAATTAGGGAGATTGATGTTTCAAAATCCTTGTATGGAGACTCTACAAGTGTATCATAATATTTATTTACAAGATAATATATTTAGTGTGTGAGTGCTTTTAGAGGATGGATTTTTTCCTTTGAGGATTTTCTTAGGGTAGATTTTATGTCATCTTGATGGTATGTTTGTCTATTATTTTGCATGGTGTATTTTTAATACTTATTTGCATATTTTTATCTTGTGGGATTATGTAGAAATAGTTTATTATGGTTGTTAATTTTCTTTTAGTGTTAATATTATATTTTTTGAATTTTATTTTGAGATGTTTTGCATGCTATTTACATATTATAAATTTAAACATTACAATGAGAATGTATAGTTAATAATGTATCCTTTATAATATTTAGCTCATATTAATTCTCTTGACTTAATCTATCCTTTCTAATGTACCTTTTTTTGTTGTAATTTTATGAGACTTGTAGAGTTAATCATCGAACCACCATATTTGTGTCTCATTAATGCTTGCATGTATATTTATCCTCGATGATCATCATGCTTGAGATCTTCATTGTTAATATTGGTGTTGTGTGTGTTATATGTGGCCTTAAATTTTCTAGATGTAGCCTTAATTTTTTCAACAAAACCAATATGCATTATAACTATCTTTGGAAGGATCATTGTCATCCACTTCCATTCTATGAGATTCATCATGTTAATAGGTGTAGGGAAGGTATTAGTGAATATCTTAAGATTTCATTAGAGGCACAACATATTTTTCCATTGTCATTAATACTCTTTACTTGAGTCACATTGTTTTCAATAAGATCATGTATCTTATGTTTGAGTGTTATTTACCTATATGTAATGTGTTTTGTCATTAATAATATCAATAAAATAGTTATCATTGAAATTTTTTAACTAAAATTATAAATGTATCAATTATTTTGACAAGAAGTAATATGATAAATTTATGTTGCAAGATTTGTAATATTACATGTGGAGGATATGTTAATCTAATGAACTATATATGCTCTCTTATTTTTAGAATAATAAGTTTCACATGAGAGCCATCAATAATATCAACCTTATGTTTAGGGTCCAACTTTTATTTAAATCCACCTTCATAATCCTATGTTTGATATGTGACATTGATTTGAACTTATGGAAATGACAAGTTCATGTTAGAGATGTCACAGTGTAGGAGATTACAATCTAACAATTTGAGCTTGTACCACATAACCTAACATATTTAATTTACAAATTGAATTGTAGGAATTTAATTTTATTTGATGATGGGAAGTAGACTATTGATAAGTAAACTTTTGTATGATTTTATTGACATAATTTGATGCAAGGCAAGTTCTAAAAGTATAGAATTAAGGACTATCAAACCAAGTAACTTGATCTAGCACACATATAAATGATATAATAAATGGGGACATAATATGTGCAACATAGGTCTTATTTATAATCATGGAGATTATGTTTACAACATGGTGCACATGACAACCATTTAGTGTAAAGGTTGAGTTATATAAGTATTGGAGATAATAATGAGCTTATAATTTTGTGAATTATAATTATAGGAGTCAGAAAATTGTTTTATAAAGAGGAAAGAATGTGTACTTTATACATTCAAAACCTAAATATAAATTCTAATTATTGTACCTTCCTCCCTTCATTAGATACAATAATATGCTTCACTACACCCCTAAAGGTGGACCAATGTCAATATAATCTTTGGCATACACTGCATGGTTCCTTGATACATGAAAATATGATATATAATTAGAATTTGAAGATTTGATCTTAAATTAAAACAATACATTACCACACAAGTCTCCAAGATCAAAGGATAGTTTACAAGTATTTAGTTAGAAGTTTAGTCAAATAATTGTGTTGCTAATTATTCCTTTTTTTAACATGAAAATATACAAGAATCCACAAAAATATATAGAAGAAGACAAAAAATCTAAATCCTATCATGTAAATAGAAACCTAAAAAATAAATTATACATGAAATACAATTAAAAAAATTTGAATAATGGATACAAGATAAATAGTACACCAAGGATAGTCTTGCACCAGATAGCCTAGGTAAGAAAAGAGTGATCCTTTACTCAATGTGTTCATATTAAATCCTTCGTATTATAGCCATAGAAACCTTATTTTGTTGGAGTTAACCACATGAATTATTCTATGCTTCTACCCTTCTATTTTACTAAATATTCAACATACTCTCTACCTTGCTTCCTATTTACAATACCCACTCTATCTCCTCTCCTTTATTGATGAAATCTTACTTTTTTGTTTTGGCAATATTGGGAGAAAGGTGTTGTACACCTTGCACAAGTAAGAATTATTTTAATTATGTAAAATAAATATTTATTTATGTTGCAACTTAGGAGATGTGTTTAACCAAATTAAATATTTATTTGGATCCACTTGTAAATTTATATATAAGACATTGATTAGATAATTTATTCATGGGTTATACATGGTAAAATATTTAATATTGGAAAAACTTAGTACTAGAAAATAAATGTTAGGGTCAATGGTTTTGTGTAATCATAATTTTGAGTCGCATGGTTTTACCTTACCATTTGGTTGATTTGTGTGAGCTTGAATCTATAAAATCATACACATGTCTAGTGGTTAAGGTTTGTTTGTTGGCTAATTAGTTTTTTGGCTTCGTTGTTATTTTTATTGAACTCTATTGTTGAGAGTATCTATGAAGCATGGCATGGGATGTGTGGTTACATGATTGGACACATGGAAGATACATTGAGGGAGCTTGATGTTTTAAAAGTATTCATGGATACCTTGCAAGTGTATTGTAATTTTTTGATTACTGAATAATACATTGAGTGTGGATACTTTTGGAGGCTATATTTTTCCCTCTCGAGGGTTTTTCCAAGGTATATCTTTTGTTTTTGATTAAAGGTAAAAAAAATTGAAGGGGCCTGAAACCCTTTACAAAAGAGACATTGCCAAAGATAAAAATAGAACCAACCAACAACCAACCATCAAAAAACCAGATAAAAAAAATAAATAGAACATCCTACTATAAGTCCTTGAGAATCTTGGTTGCTTCTATGCCCTGCTTGTACAAATGATTGTGAAGGTCGACCACCTCCAACAACTCATTCTTCTAAACATCCAAGGGTTTCTTGGAGTGACTACGAGTACGAGCTCTCAGACCCACTCCAGAAAATTGAGACCCCTATTTTCCTTTACCCATACCATCATCAACAACATCAAAGTCCTTCAACAAACCCACCAATTCCTCATCTTTCAAATTGTTAACTTTCTCATTCAAGGTGTGAAGCCCCTCAACACTGTTCTAAAGAGTTGTTTGACTAACCTGCACCACCTTCTCAAGGTTCTAATGGACTTTCTGAATTTTATCCTCTAACACTATGATATGGGACTCGTAGTTATTCTTCATCAAGCCAATATCTTTTTCCACCTCTTCAAGGATAGTAAGAATTTTAATGTTCTCAATCAGATTTCTAGACACATCCTAATTGGAATCCTTCTTCTCAGCCTTGTTTTGTAGAGACCAAACCTTCACATTAATTTGATTTATTTCTATGAATAACCACTTAAATATTTTGAAATAATTCACTATGTACCCTCCTTTGATAGACCTAGAACATTGTAAATATCCTCCCTATTGCAATTAAAAATATTAAGGTCTTCAAAAAAACTTGTGGAGGGGTGTCATGTTCTTCATTTAGCATATCATCACTCAAAATCCCTTTACCTTTGGCTTTCTCCTACGATTTACCTTATTCTTCCATCAATTTTATTTTAGGCTTGTCTCTCTCCTTCACTCCTGAAGAGGACTTCTTTTTCCCCTTAATAGCACCAGGTTTCTTCCCCACCACATTACCCCGAACAACCCCCTTTTCAAGTTTAGATTTCTTCCTTTTAGCAGTGGAAGAGGGAACATTAGTCTCCATTTCCTCTTCCCCAATAATGGGGCCATCAAACCAAGAGATTTGAGGCTTTTCACATTTCTTAGAGACATTCTTGGTTTTGGTAACATCTTTTAAGGGATGGTTAGAGTAAATCTCCATAAAATCCTCGCATTCTTCCTCTACAACCCACTCATCCTCCTCCATATCATCTTCCATCTCATAAGAATCCAAGATGTGCTCAACATGATGGAATTTAGCCAAGTGGGGTTTAAAAGACTTATTAGGCTCGATCAAATTGAAAAAGTCTTAACATGCTCCATTCTTAACAATATCGGGCCTTCATGCAAAATAGGAAACTTGAGGTTTTTCCTATAGTCTCTAATACCACACTCTAGAGAGGCCAATAGAATAACCTGCCAAAAATGACTAAGAAAAATAAAATGGTGGCCAAGAAAAGCAAAGAACCTACCAACGAAAGTGATAACACATTATTACCTTGACAAAATCAACCTAGATAGGCTTGATGGAACTCCTATCGTACCCACCAGAGGAAACTTTAGCCAGATAATTGTGCTCATCTTGAAAACATACTCATGGCTGCTTCAAATGCCTTTTTTTCTCTGAAGATCTTTCTACCATACGTAGACAACCTTGAGATCTACCCTATAAAATCCTCAAAAAATTATAACCTCAATGCTATTCATAGCGAGAATGTGATTATTCCAACTAGAGACAAACTTTGGACACTTGTGGATCAAAACTAGGATTTTTTTAATATAAGGTGTCACTCCACCTTCCTCCAAAATATTCTAGACCCATACAATACTTTGGGTCCCTTCACATGAAATCAGCTCCACTCGCCTCTAGTCACCACCCATATCCAACACAATAGATAAATAGAGAAGTTGAACAATGCATAGAAAACCACACCACAAAGCAAGAGTGCCCAATAAAATGACCAAGCCCCACCACATGTAAAGAGGAAAGGGCACAAAAAATTTCCCAGAATCCATGTGAGAGTCACATTGAAGTGACTTCTCGAAATCATTACCAAATTATTGGAAAATCCTCCTTAAATTTGTTGAATTTCATGGTTAATAATGATCTTGACATCAGGGAGGGGGTCATTAGAGTCCCACTCTCTAATTATTGAATTAGAATCTTCCTTAAATCTATTGTATTTCATGGTTAATAATGGCCTTGACGTCGATGTGGAGGGGGTCATTAGATTCCCACTCTCTAATCATTGAATTAGAAACCCCTAGGTTAGCAAAAGAATCAACAAGCTTATTGCCCTTGCTATAAATATGGGAGATATGGCAATCATCAAAGGACTTGATAATAGAAATATAATCCCTAATTAGATTTTCAATCGACCAACTTGGAAATTGATTCTCTTTAAGGAAATTTATGATATTCAAAGAGTCACCCTCTAACCACACCTTTATGAACCCATTTGCTAATTTCAAACTGTAATCAAATTTTTTATATCCTTTGCTATCTTGTGGTATGTATTTGGTATTTGTATTATGGTTATTATATAAGATTGTATACATGATTTCTCTCATGGGCTAATGTAGGAAATGGTTTGATCAACCTAGTAAAATTTTCTAGGTAAAAGCACAAAGTTGTTGTTACCTATTCTAGCTAACTAGCTCAAACAAGTAGAGCTAAAGTGATATCAAATGAAAAGACAGGTACCTTTTTTTGTTTCCTTACTATCTTTTGCATGAAAGAAGTAGAAAGCTATTCTATCATACTGCATTCACACAGATGCAAATAACATAGAAGAAATATTTGCACAAATCTTTTCAACAAAAAGTGATAGTCTTCATTGATAGTATAAGTGTATAAATCCTCACACAAGCCATGAGTTTAACTTGTTCAATGCAAATGAAAGAAAGGATTATACATTTATAGATATTAATGCAAAGGAATGAACATGTAAGGAAGGGTGATCATCATTTCGCCAATCTTGTAGGTTGAGTTGTCACGTGTCTTTATTTGTCCGTCACTTGTCCCAACCCGCTTCTACCTCCTCGCCATCTAAGTTAGTTCAGATCCAGAGAAGGATTTCGTATATTAGAGCAATGAAAACAACACTAATCCATACATGTTACCTCATAAACATGCCAATCCTGACCCCACATTTGCATAAACAGTTTGTGGCCATCATGTCCAAAGAGCAAAGAATGATCAAACACATTTGTCATGGTTACATTTCAACATGTTTGTGTTATGTGCGATATTGCAGCAATGTTGTTGTTTTAATTCATCTTAATTCATAACATGTGGATCAAAATGTGACTCTCCAAGGGTTGAGCCCAGCATGTTGTGTTTGATACAAACAATGAGCCTTATTTGAGCTTGTCAAGAGGGAAATGCAATGTTAAAGCCATCATATCAACATGGTCGTGACGTGATAGTGAACATGCATACATAAAATACCTCATCTATAGCATGTTTCTTATCATTTGTTGTTGTCATATTTAAACATTCACAATGATCTACAGGAAAGTCATACAGATCCTTTACAACCATAGATCAAACAATAGCCCAAAAGAGGAGAAATTCAAAGATGACAAAATGGATGTCAGCTACAAGAGGGTTGTATCGCCACACAACTATTTATGAAGAGTTTTAGTTGTGCTTTTCATAATTTTTAAGGAACAAGAGATCATGATTATAGCAATGCAAAAGAGGCATTCAACAAGTCAAAAATGCGTAGGTGTGCAATAAGAGTAAAGGTAGAGTTTAGTGAAAGAGTAAAGAGAGCATCAAAGAAAGCATTATAACTTCATGGCATAACAGGAACTTATCAAGATTGTTGCATGACATGTGAATGTCATGGCATGATAAAGAAACCGGTCTCAAGAAATATAGATCAAACAATATTCATGATAAATTCAGCATGACAAATGCATGTCACAAGAGGGTTGTATCACACACAACTACTTATGAAGAGTTTTAGTTGTGCTTTTCATACTTTTGAAGGAGCAAGAGATCATGATTATAGCAATGCAAGAGAGGCAATCAGCAAATCAAGAATGTGTAGATGTGCAATAAGAGTAAAGGTAGAGTTTAGTGAAGAAGTAAAGACAGCTTCAAAGAAAGCATTATAGCTTCATGGCATAAGAACTTATCAAGACTGTTGCATGACATGAATGTCATGGCATGATAAAGAAACTATCTCATACAAAGAACAATGAGTATTCACCATAGTAGCTGAAGGAAAGCATGTCTAGATTCAGTACAGTCTTCACCATGTTGAATCATAATGGATGGTGCGGTGATTGACACAAGGGAATGACTTCCCTTTTATAGAGATCTTGGATACAACACAGAGCACAATATATTGCATTTGGTTATTTTGATTATCTTCTTCTATCATTTCCAGGAAAAGCTTTCATTTTGTTCAATTGAAAAAGAAACTCATTTGTAAAGTATTGAGAAAACTAGACAATTGGAAAATACAAAATGATTAAATGCACATCTTCTTGCAAAAAAACTTGAACAGATTAACGTTATGCATATGCTATGAAGGAATGTGTAATGTAGGTTTCTATTTTTTCTAAAAAGCAAGAAGGGTCCTATGTATAGGTGCAATTTGGGGTTGAGTGTACTATGCAAGTAACAAAATCTCGACTTTTGCAAGGCTACATTTTGAAGAAAATCATGTAACAAAAGCATAGTATGCAAGAATTTGGGCTATAGAGGACGAGGTCACGTGCTACAAAAAAAGAGAATAAAAGATACCCAAATTTCTGTAAACAACAGAGGCCACTGCCTCTCATGGATGAAGGTGTGAAATGAGTAGCTTATGTTGCTGCCAAATGGAGTAATATTTCATAGAAATTATCAACCTACAACCTCTATGCCATGGAATGAAAGGAAAAGTTACGACTGAGTCAAGATATGCAGGATTTTCAAACCCAAAATGATAGAACAACAAAACAAATCTCATATTAAGAAGCTACAGCCTTGATAGAGGCGGGCTTACCTTGCGAGCTTGAAGTGGATGCAAGTGCTAAGTTTTTCTAAGAAAACTACCTCTAGAGATGCAATGATGTCAGCCTCAGAACAAGGGATTATCAATAGTGAATACAATGACAAGAAGAGATCAGAAAATTATGCCACAGTCGTGGCTTGGAAGCCAAGAATGCCCTTCAAAATGAAAGAAAAGCTCAAATTTTATGCCAAGGAAACACTTACCATAGTTTTTTCTCTTGGATTCCTTCAAGAAAATCATCTGAACAACAATGGATAGGTCGAGCTCCATTCAAACCCTCAGAGACTAGTAGACCATGGCGGTGCATCTCTTCCAGAATGTGCTCAACATGAAAAATGAAATGAGTTAAGAATATAGTTTGAGTATTTTACTCACCCTATTCTCAAGTATTTTCTTGACTTTTTTGGGAAATTATTTCATGTTTATTACCAACGTGGTCTTGAATTTTAAGTCAATAAACCTAATAATGTATGGAGTTCAACTTTTCATTTTTTTGACATTTGCCTTAAAATGTTAATTTAATTCCCCACTTCTATTTTTGCAAAATATTAGACAAATATAGCAACTTAATTAAATATTAAGGATATAATTACCTTAATAATTAATTTGTTGTTTGTAAAGGAGAAAGCCACAACATATTAAATACTAAGATAATTATATTGATTATCTTCAATATTTAATCAAATTGATACCTTTACCTAATATCATGCAAAAAATCAAGTGAAACTGAACTAAAGATGATAGGTGCTTTTTGGAGTTCTATTTTGTGACCTTGAGTCAAATTGAGACCTTTTTTGGAGACCTTTTGTTCACACATGACTTAAGGAGGAGTTTGCAACTAGATGAGCTAAGTTTACTTCAGTTTTGGGTCCTCTTTTAGAGGCTTTCCTTTTCTATTCGTGAGAGACTTTTTGGGAAGATTTTTTCACTTTCAGTTCCATCTACATGCAAGCTATTTGGAGTTACTTTTCAGTTAGATGTAGTATAAGACAGAGTTTTGAGCTGTTTAAGCTCAATTTGTAGCATTGGTGGGCCCCTTTTTAGGCAGTTTTGTTTTTCTCGTAAATTGCTTTGAAGACAGATATTTTTGACTTGAGTTGCCATTCTCTTGGCTTTGGAGAGCCCATGATTGTATATATGAAAAAGACTTAGTCTTTTTTCTTCAGTTCTTGCTATTTCATCTTGTGTTGTAATTTTCAGAGTTCTGTAGCAAAGATGAAGAGTTTGTAATTCATTTTTCAGTGATCAATACAGCATTGCAACACCTTTTTTAGAGTAATATAAAGTAGTTTTGCCTTCTCATTCTTTCTAAAATTTTGTACTTAGTATTTGATGTAGTCTTATGTGTTGCTTTTCCTTATGATTGCATCTCATGGTAGTACCTTTATGCAGAGTTACATATATTTGCAGGTTATATGTTGTGCTTATAATGCAATCAGTTTTTAAGTTGTGAGAAAACATCCATTCTCTTGCTTAGTTTGTGAGTATTGAGCCTTCTTATAAATTGTTTGTAATGCCCCTCCACGTTGAGTATCGTTGTTGATGATACCTAAGTGTGTGCCTTGTTTAGATAGAAAACATTAAATTAAAGTCATGAAGATAATTTAATAGAAGTCATTTATGATGGATGAATAAATTAAATAAATAATGTTAAAGTGATTGTTTGATTTTAATAAATTAAACTTTAAGATAAATTCTTTTATAATTAATGTTATAATAAAATGAAATTTTGAGGTAAGAAAATAGAATAATAAGGTGATTTTTAAATGAAAAAGTATTTGGAAATTAAACATTAAAAATATTTATTAACAAATTATAGTTGAAATAAATTAAAATGATAAAATAGGAAATAAATTATTGAATTGGAAAGTTGCAATTATTAAACAGCTACAAATAGAAAGAAATTGAAGTGGCAATAATTAAGTCAGTTTTATTCTAAATTGTGGCATGACAGCACCCAATGCATGCAACTACAAAATTTAATTAATTGGCTTAAAATAAGAAAATAAAGCGGAGAATCTTCTTTGGTTACAGATTTTTGAAAATAATGGCCTTTTATGGGCTTTCCTGGGGGAGTATTTGGGGGGTTTTTTTTCTTTCTTTTGCCTCTTCCCGTGAATATTTTTTTTTGGGAAATTAGGGTGGTATTTTCTGAAATATTGAGGAAGCTGGGAATGGCTTGGAATTGAGAAGTCTCAAAGGGATCAGGAGCAGGGAATTTGGAGGAGCTCTATATCATATCTGCAAGCTCTGCTAAGCAAATACACTAGGTTCTAAAATAATCTCATCTTAATGCTATGATAGAAAACTTTAACGCTATTGTGCTAGATGGAACAAATTATGTGTCTGTATTAAACTTTGTTTATCTTCATAAGCATCATGTTGTTTTTCACCGTATTTCTTTCCCCATAATTGACTATTAAAATATTTCATAGTTTTGACTCCAAACATTGCTTTTGCACCTATGTTTGCATGTTTCTTGAATGCTCGGTCCCTCCCTAAGCAATTTAGTTCTTAAGTCCTGAACTCATTCCATTCGACACGGGTTGTTGCCATGATCTGATTATCTGGCCTTCCTTAGCAACCTAATGAATGTATTAGAGAGTGTCACCTTCTCTTTTGAATGGGTATCTGCAGTAGTGGCATAGGTAGATATCGACCATAGAGAGTGTTGGGAATAGAGAGCTCTTGGAAACAATAAGGAAATAAATTGAGTTGGTCACTCGGCGATAATTGTAATCACGGCATTAAGTTCCCCTCTTCTTAAGGCTCGACTCGGGGGAGATACCCTGTCTATTTGGTTATTGAGATAGGATTCATTCTTTTGTTTCCACCTGAAACATGAGCTCCCTAGAAACAGGGTTTTCCTTCACCTTTTTATAGGAAACCATCTTTGTGGATGGCACGATAGTTGTCCATCTCTTGTACCATGCTCACAGTCAATCTTGGAATCACTTTTCCTCCTCATCTTCATCTAGATTTAACAAGGATCTCTATTTCACGAAAAGTGGAATGTTGGCGTCTTTGGTCTATTATGTACTCATTGAGTGATTTGTTTAAGTTTTGAAGGATCGTGAATGAAGAATTGTTTGGGATTGTTTTGGGTATTGTAAAATCTTCGTGTAAGTGAACATTAGGGTATCTTCCAGAGGCTAGGGTGAAATGTTCCCTTGATGGAAAAATTGAATCATTTTGATATTTGGAAGCTATATCGTTTTAAGATGGTTGTTAGTCTTGCACAGTGTGATTATCATTGTGTTTGGTACTTTGGTATCTATGAGCGGGAAGGAATTATGCCTCACCATGTGACTTTGATTTGAGTTTTGTGATTGTGCAAGTGGCTTTGCACTTGAATTATTTGGTTTCCTAGTTGTCAGTAGGGGAGTGGCTCTTAGTGGGGGTCTGACACACAAAGGGGTGCCAGGGTAACTCACTAAGAGTATAATCAAATGATAATATAACTAATTAATTAGGGGGAATTGGGTAGATAAAACACTAATCAAGATAAGATAATGCCTCGCTCATGGCTCAAGTGCTTGTATAGGCTTGAAATGAGTCGAGAAGGCCTGGAATGGAAAGACCAACTGCCTGGTCCGTTTGGAAGGTAAGTTGGTCCCGCATAATTCGTATGGGGGTCTGGCAGCCGGTAGAGGCAGCCAAGGTAACCCAGGATGGGGGTCTGGTAGCCTAGGAAGGTTACACCAGGGTAACCCATAGCAATTATGCGATGACACTCACTCCTACGACAACTTTGTACTCCCTTGGTTCTTTACATCCCCTTAGTTGATTTTGTGCCTCTAGAAGTGTTTTGTCTGTTATTGTTGTTGTTCCATGATTGTTCAACATTGTCATGTCAACCATATGTTGTCTTGTACCTTTGTCCTTCTGTGGTGTAATATCGTTGATGTTGTTCTACTTGCTCTTGTTTGTCATGTTAGCCTTGTGCATGTTTGTTAGTGATGGTGGGAACCTTTGCTATCTCCTAGCACGGGGGGTGGGCCTTCGGGTTCCACGTGGTTGGGTGGAATGTGTTTTGATCTCCATTGGGTTCCCTTCTCCTGTGCGTGTCGTGATGACTTCTCTTGATCTGTGGACTTCAACATTGTATCGGCCCTCAGGATTTGCTATACTTGTATTTGTATTGTACCACATTGATGTATCATGTATCATGTTTGATGTTCACACCTCACTGGAAATTGGGGAGATAACTTTATTTAGAATGTAAATGTATTGATGTATCTAATGAAGAACACTATTATGTATTGGACTAGAGCTAGTTGGCATTGTATTTGTAATTAAATGATTTGAATCAATATAATTCCATGTAAACATGTTATGGTTGTACTTTATTGTTGATTCAAATAAATGGAATATTTTGATGCAATTTTCGTAATGATGTTAGTACTTGATTATTGTAATGTTTCTTAAAGGTTACATGTTAATTTTTAGATGTGTGAAAAGTAATGGTGTGCATACCCTAGAGGACTTAGACTAGAGAACTTAATATTAATGCTAATTGCATACAAGTGAATGTTGCACCTTTCAAAAAAAAAAAAAAAATTGTTTTGCCTCAAGTTGTTAATGTGTGTTCTCTAGGGTACGCGGCGGGGCATTACATTGTTGATACAAAAGTTTTTATGGGTTTTTGAGTTGTGCAAAGATTGGTCTTATTACTATTTTTTCTGTGTGTTACCATTTGAGTAGAGTTCATTAAGTTATTTGGTGTATCACCTTTAGGATTAGGTTTCATTTTATATGTTTTTTCCTCCTTACTCTTTTCTCTGCGAAAATCATTAGTAGATCTTTTTAGGTGAGTTATCAAAGGGAACCAACCCTTTCTCTGGAGGTTCATTCTCATTTCAGGATACCCGCAGCCTAAGAATGTTCCCATATGTCACAAACTTGCTAAGTTAATAGCTAAGCAAAAGGGTACAAGTTTTCGTGACAACAGTTGTATCACACTTTATAAAGGAAACGACCAACACTAATCCAACATTTAAACTTGAATCAACAAAAAGTGGCATATATGTTTTGAATTTTGAAATGATGTAAACTAGTAAAATGTTTATTTTTTAGCATATTTAATGTTTGTATTTTTTTTTAAAATTAAAAAATTACTTTAAACTATCTTTTAATAAATTAACACTATAATTCAGTTAATGATAAAATGCTAAAAAATGAAGTTACATGAGACGTCAAACTTATAGTAATATTTTTTTTCTTTCAATTTTTTTGTGTGTATTTATAACTTGAAGCTTTAGTGCATGGATTTTTTTTTTCCAATTTTGATAAATATATATATTTTAAAATAAATATTCAAATGTGTGTATCAAAAATAGATGTTTCCATTTGATGTCAACTTTCATATTAAATATTTATCTAAAATAGAAAAAAAAATATACAATCTTCAAATAGATTCTTTTATCTAGTGCATCATATTTTTTTCATTTTTTTTAATAAGTTTTAGTATTTTTCCTTGGTATGGTAATCAACCTAATTTTTTGTTGATAACCTACTTTTAGTAGGAATAAAAAATAAAATATAAATAATAATTAAACTATTAAAATAAATATATTTTTGAAAATTACACTTATGGTTCTACAAAAGGATATTTTTATACTTTTAAAAAAATGTTATTTACATGAGTAGGAGTTATTGAAACTTCAAAATTTTCAAATAATTTGATTTTATTGCTAAATTGGTCTCAAATTGGTGCTCCATGTATTTTTAGCCAACAATTTTAGTTGAAAAAGTTGTGGAAATATCTAACTTAACTAGAATGAATCTTACTAGATCATATGTTTGACCAAAAATAATTTTTAGTTAGAAATACTTTAATTCAGTTGTGCTAATAAGTTGGTCGAAAGTGTGACACAAATTAGTGCTTTTACCCTCCCAATAGATCATTATAATCATACACTATTTTGCTCTTTTTTCATTATTTCTTCTGCTCTAGCATGATACTTATAGATATTTGCAATAGTGAAAATAAGGGAAATATCTAAATATTTTGGTAGTTATAGCTTATAGCAATAAGGAGAACCTTTCTTCAATACCTTACAAGGCCTAATATTTTTCTAGCATAGCTTCTTATATGTTCCCCTTGGAAATGATGCAAGAGAATCCAAAGGTGTGAGAGCAATATTACATTACCCAAAGCTCTAGAATTAAAAAATACACATTGTGGGTGAGTTTTGAGCCAAGATCATGTTAGGTTGTGAATATATTAAAGATTTAAGTTTCTAAAAACCCAAAAAAAAAAAGAGTTTTGAGGCCCCAAAAATTGTAGAAATTGAATAAATAAAATATCAAGTATGTAGAGTGCTCTGAGCACTATAGTAAAAAAAAGACTTAATTGATTTCTTGAATCAAAAGTTACAACTCTCAAAATTTGTACTATTTTTGAGATTGGTAATAGGGGGGAAAGGGAAAAGTCATGAAAAAGAAGGGAAGGTAGAAATTATTATCATATTGGAAGCTACAAAGAGGAAAAAGGCTCTAGAATGCAGGGAGAATGAAGTTGTAATGTGTTGTAGCCTATTGAGGATTTCATCCTCTATTTTGTTTCATATTTTTGTTATGTAATTAATGATATTTCAATAAAAGAATCCATATTTTCATGTGTGATTTTTTTGTTGTTGTTGTTGTTGTTGTTTGAGCTAACCCTTATTAGGAAATCTATCCATTATGAGGTGACCCAAACTAGGTCACCATCTACAAATTTCTTCTCCCTCTTCTTTTTATTTGAATTCTCCTTATTTTTGCGGCTATTATTAGATAGAAATTATCTCACTTATGCATATTTTGTATATGTGTGGAAAATTATAGGTCCTTAGTGTTATAAATTAGGGTATCATTGTGGCCTCCTATTTCTAACACTCCTTTAGTATTGCATCTATATACGTGAATTAAAAAAGGGCATTTCCAGTATTTATGTTAATCAAACTGTTATAAGAAAAAAATCCTACACCAACATGAAACCTTACAATTTGGTCTTATCCCCTATTAGACACCTCATCAAGTTTCCCAAACTCCCATTGACCACCTTTGTCTTACCTGGTTTTTGGGGTGATAAATATAAATACCTAGTTCCCATCTTCCACCATATAGATCTACCAAATATCCAACAAACTTTGAGTCACAACCAAAACACAATATTTATGGGAAATCTATGCAATCTTATAATTTCCTTGAAGAACTTGTTTTCCATATTTGATGCATAACTAGTTTTCTAGCTTGGAATGAAATGTTTAGTCTTGGAAAATTGATCAATTGCCATAAAATTTAATCATGATGATGTTGATTTCTAGGTAATCTAAGGACAAAATCTATACTAATGTCATTCTAGTGTAGTCGTGTTATCAGTAAGGATAGATACAACCATGTAATTCTAATTGTTACTGTAGACATCTAAATTTGGACACTTAATTTATCCAAATTCATCATCTTTAGATCTTATTTTAGTTAATTAAGTAATACTACTATTATTTAATTAATATCTTTAATCTGCCAAATCCCTAAGGTATTTAATCAATAATACCTTATCTCTTTAATCCTCCTTCCATCAATTGAATTAAATAAATATTCCATTTATTTAATTCCCTTCATGTCACATCCTCCATCATTTTTATCTTATCCTAATCCATCTTCTAATCCCATCATTAAGGTGTGCACATGCCTAATCCTTGATTAGGATGTGTCACATCCTCCAACTTTTGCAAGTTGGCCTCTAATCTCTCTTAGCCACCTAACCATTCTCTAATCCTTCACTAACTAGCCTAATCAACCTCTCAAGGAATTTTTAATTCCTTTTATCCTTCCAAGGAATATTAAATTCCTTTTCTCTTCCCCATGTCCTTTATGACATGTGTCCTTAGTCAACCCTATTAAATGCTTTTCCTTTTGGACAAGGCATCTCCACTTCCCTATGTGAATTTTTAATTCACATTTAATCCCCCAATGCACCCTTTGGAATTTAAAATTCTTTCCCATCTCCCCATAAGGATATTTGAGGAATTTTTAATTCCTCACATGTCCTCTCACCCACATGGGGACAAGGACATCCTTTATGAGGATATCTTGACCAAATCCCTATGGTCCTTTGAAGTACATCCATGTCATGTACTTCTCTTACACCTCATCTCCACCTCATCTTTCTTAAGCCTCTCCCCTTGCCACATGTCAAGATGTGAGGGCTTGTGAGTTCTCAACTCACCTTAGCCCTACATCTTGATATTTGGTGGCTCAATCTTGGCCATCCATCTCTTCTTGGAATTCTCAAAATTCCTATAAATACCCCCTCTTTTCTCTCATTTTGGGGAGAGATCATTTTGCTAGCCAAACTCTTGCAGTTTTGTTTCTCAATCTACACTTAGCCATTTGCATCCATTTTGTCCAACTATCTTGCATCTCACACTTCACATCTTGCATCTACTTGCCATCCAAGGAGCATACACATCAAAGATCGAAGGGCCAACCAAAGGATCGATTCGAGACAAGGTATAAAGTTCCATTTGTTGTTTTATCTTGTGTTGATTCCAACTTAGGCTAATCTTGAGGTGTAGGTTGTTTTGGTGTTTATTTGCACTCTTTTATTTGCTGCTTGTTTTCTAAGCAGCTCACATTGACCTATCAGGTTACATTTCACAAACTGGCATATCTAACATCTCTACACAAAATCATAAACCTATAATTTTGCTTGTATGCAATAATAACTTTCACTACATAGTGTTGATATTTGTTAATGACAAAATTTCCTTCCAACCCACTATTATATTTTTTTTGTAATTGGATTCTCATGCATCAAATATTGTGGTATACATAATTTTTATTTATTTTAAAATAGCTCATATTGAATGAAATAATCCAACCATTATGTATGATCACCACCTCTGAGTATATGGAAAGCACTCCTATATTTATTGAAGTCCACATATTCTAGATATAATTCCCTGATCACATCAAATATTGTGGTATACTTAATTTTTATTTATTTTAAATTAACCCATCTTGAATGAAATAATAAAACCATTATGTATGATCACCACCTCCAAGTTTATGGAAAGAACTCCAAGCTTCACTTAATTTCATGTCCTATAGATATAATTATATCATCACATGAAATCTAGAAGCATCCACCCTCATCTTAGTGAGCAACACACTCCTACTTAAAGCATATGTGACCTAGTTAGACCTTCTACTCTTGTATTTCAATATATGAATAGATAATTATGTAGGAATTCAACCCATTTAATGTCTTTGATTTAATTTTCCCTAGCTACTTATGATTGTAGGTATTGATGAGCAATATACAACACAAATTCCTTTGAAATTAAGTAATATCATTACTTCTTTAATACATATATGATGGCATCAAACTTCTAATCATGCATTGCATACTAACATTTCACATCATTTAATTTCTCACTAAAGTATACAAATGGCCTCCCTTCCTAAATCAAGCTAACACCAATGGTAGTATCATTGCCACCATAATCCACCTAAAGACCTTGTTAAATCTAGGAAATCCAAAATTGATTGTTTCATAACCTTTCATTTAAGTAGCTCAAAAATATCACATTTTTGGATGACCACCTATACTCCTTATCACCTCACATTTTCATAGTTATTGGTACACAAATATCTCTAAAGTTCTTAATAAGGTAAAAGCTATCCAAACCATGGAAGCTCCAAGACTCAAACAAAATTTTATGTTAGTCACTCTGCATTTGCATTCACCTTCTCTATATCCATATCTGAAGATCTTATTTCATAAAACTGCATTTCTTTAGATTTACAAACAAGCATTCTTCTCTTAGTCTCAACATCACTTGGTCAACATATTGAACATTTTATTCCTTTATTTTATAGATATAAGTATATCATCCAAATATTATACAAAAAAATTCCAATGAATGTCTTCAATACTTCATTCATGAGCCATATGAATGTATATAAGGTGTATTAGTAAGTCTAAATGGTAAGACCAACTACTCACACAGACCTTGTTTTATTTTGAAAGTTATCTTAGACTATTCATCTAGTTCTCTAACATGGATATAATGGTATCTTCTCTTAAAATCTATATTTTTAAAGTACAATACCACACTTAAACAATTCATCAAACCATCCATCCTTAGTAATATAAATAAATAATTAATGGCAATCTTGTTGATGTCCTTGGAATTTCTATACATATTTGGTATCAATACGACTATCATTACACATGGGTTTATGATTTTCCTTATTAATCCTTTTATATTATCTCATTCATATGTTAATCTATTTCCTTAGTATCTCGTGGTTTTAATTGATATAGGGATTTATTTGGTAAATTGGCTCTTAGGAGTAGATATAAATGGTGACTCATGCTCCTCTATTACGAAAACCCTTCATTCATTTGTTTAAAGACACAATATTTTCATATTCCTTCAACAAGATCTTAATTTCACTTGGTAGTTCCTCCTTTATTGTTGCACATTCTTCTACAAATTTCTCAATTAAGACATATCCCACTTATATTAGTTTTAAGGCATTAAAGGATTCCTTTCATAAAACTAGCATGACTCTAAATTCTTAATTGCATTCTCCCTTAGTATTCCTTAACAAATATAAGGAATATAGTATCCCTTCCTTGATGGTCTTGTAAGTTCAATGCATGTATCATGCATTACCTTTCAATCAAGTTGCTTAGGCTTTCCCAACAACACAAGACACATGTCCATTGACATGAAACTACACAAAAAATTCATCCTTATATCTTCCAATATAAAACTTTACCAAGCATTATTCCTTCGTAAAAAAATTATCTATTTTACAACTAGGATACCTTACACTTGAATTAGGATGATGAAACCTTCTCAATCTCAACTTCTCCACCATGTTTTTTGCAACTATTTTATTTTCATTATTAGTGCAAATAGTCACTTTATAACATTTTCCTTCTAATTTACACATGCTTTAAAATCAAATCCTACATTGAATTAGTTTTGTGGTTTCTTGAGGAAACATCAATTGGACCCTCTTTTTTATAATCACCTCACCACTCCCATGGTTTATAGATCCACTTAAAACTTTTGTAACTTATGTATGTACCCCAACTATATAAGTCCATGTGTCCTTCCTTATACCACTAGAAGGCTATGAATATTAGCACTTCACAGTTTAATGTCCTCCTTCACCACACTAGTTTAACAAGTTCCTTAGAAACTCATTCCATGATCCTTACTTAGGAAACTTGCACTGCCATGCCTACTAATGGTTGATTTGGGAGGAATTATTCCCATTTTTCTTCATTTTTTTTGTAATTTATTTGCACTTGAACTATTCTTTTCCTAATATGCTTTCCCCTTTTCTTTATCTTTCTTCCACTACCATCTACTTAGATTTTGTTTAGCTTTGAGCGCATACTTGTACACATACTTGATGGTGCAAAGTGTTATCATGATCATATCCTTTTTTATACAAGTTGAAAGCCATTTACATACCATGATACTCTTTCCTAGTCTAAATCATTATTATTGGTGTAAATATTTCTCTATTACACCTTTGATATATTCATATTGCTTAGTTGGATATTATTGATAAATTATGCTTTTTTCTACATGTCATTTACTTCTAGGATAGTTTTAATTTATTTTTAGCATTTCTCCATTTATTAATTTGGGAAAATAATGCTTTCATTCTATTTAGGAGACCAATTCTTATCAACATCTCCTCTTGTAATCTCTATAAAATGCAAATTTATTGCATTTTATGGTTTCTCAATTTGTGAATAAGATAGTGCCTTATTCATTCATACTTCCATGTCTCTAAGTTTTTATTTATGAATCAAGTAGTTGGTTTCAATATTAATTTTTTCACAAGTTAAATTTAATTCAACATATGCATTTAATATTACATGGTGTAGACACTGAAAAATGTCTTGAATCATATCATACACTCGAATCAAGTATACTAACATCATTTCCCCTTGAAACCCATCCTCTTTTCGCTTAATTAATTGAATTAGCCTAGCTAATTAATTAATTGCATCATTTTTGTCTATTAACCTAATGCATTTAATTGAGTTAATTCACCCCCTTTCACGCTAATGTTTCATCTCATTAAATTAAATAAATCAAACTATTTAATTTAATTCCCTAAGTCATCTTATTTAATTAAATAACCCTAAGTTATTTAATTAAATGTCATTTCACCTTTCCCCCTTTCATTAAATATTTAATTTAATGAAAATTGCTTTATTCCTCTAATTCCCCTAATTGCATGATTAAACCTTTGTTTAATTAACAATTATCCAACTAATCCAATTCCTCCCATTTGCAAAGGAATATTCCTCCTTTGTACAATTTAATTTAGTTTTAATTAACTAAATAACATTTTTCCTCACCCATGAGAATATTCCTAAGAATATTCTCTCTCCTCCAATCATTTGAAAAAGGGATATTCTCACAAAGCTTCATGTACAAGTTAGCTTGTGACTTCTTGTGCAAGTTAACTTTTGACCTCTTGTACAGGTAAAAAGTATGTTTGTTTGGAAGGAATGATAACCCTTGATTAAATCTCATCTTGCATTCTCACCAGTTGATGAGAATCCATGATCCATGCCTCTTCTTTCTTTCATCCTTGACCGTTGATTGATCCTTTTAATCTCAACCCTTCATTTCTCATTTTCTCTCCTATAAATAGAACACTATTTGGAGACAAATGGATCCATCTCTCAATTGAAAACTTATGTTGTTGAATTCACTCACACTCACACTCATACTTTACTCACATTTAACATATTGTAGTTCATTTTTAGTTTCATATTAGTTTTAAGCTTCCATTAATGGCTTCCATGCATCCATCTTAGCTTGTTTATAAATTAGGGTTTGAATCTTTTAGCTTAGAATCCACTTATATTAGCTTAGCTTTTGCATACTTAGATCACTTTTAGCATAAAATCATGTTAATTTAGCTTGCATCATGTTCAATTTAGCATAAATCATGTTTTCATCCACATATCACAATAGTTTCATCGATTCTTTTCAATAGAATCGATTGAAACAAGCTCACTAATCACGGGATTGGGAATGGGTCATCGTTTCACATCAACACAACACCAATTCCAAAACGAGATAAGTTTCATATGGGTTAGAGTAGACATTTTAATGTTTTCATATATAGAATGCTTCATTTCAATAAATGTTTTAGTTTAACCTTCATTTGAATGATCTTGTTTAAAATTGAGTATTGGTGGATACATTATGCTTCAATTCATCATGGATCAAGCGTAATCGGCCCCAGCCGATAATCCTCAGACAAATTTTTGGTGCTAAAAGGAGGGAAAGTTGTCAATTTAATCAATTTCTATCTCAAATTCCATTCATTTTGACTTTTGTAGGAAATAGTGACACCTAAATCAATTTCAACAATGAACTTTGCAGGGCTTCACCATAGAGCGACACTATCTCAATTTGAAATAGTGACGCCTATTAAATACATCGACGCTAATTAAAAAATGGCAATGATAATACTTTTTTAGCAGTATCGAAATCTAAAAATGGTGACACTCGACCAAATCACGACTATATTGTGCTCATTGTTTTCTCTGCAGAGTGACACCCAAATTCACCAGAGCGACGCCCAAATGACTTATAGCGATGTTATCATGAACATCGACACCCATCTCTGGTAAGCAAAATCATGATCAATTTTCAGCATGTGCTTTAATTTTTTGACTTTATCTGAATGCTAACATGTCACTGACTTCTCATTTTTTCTTTTTAGACTAACTGGTTTTGCAGATTTGGAGAAAAACTAGGAAAACATTTACCCCAACTTGTTGGGGTCATAACTTTCTACTTGTTGCTTAGAATTCGAATCTGTTTGCACCATTGGAAAGCTCTCCAAGAGTACTAATTCAGTCCATAAAAATCCAGTGCCTACAACAATCAATTTTTAGGGACTGACGCAAGTTTCGACCCCAAATTCCACTCTAAAGGCCTCCAAAAATGCAATTTACTACAACATAGAAAATATATATATATATATATATATGAAAATTTTAATTTTCAAATTTTCTTAGTTTTAGTTATTGTAACATTGTTTTGACACTTGTGGGGTAATTATAACCCATCATATGTTGCTTAGGTTTATGTTTTAGGACCAACTAGCTTTCAATTGGGCTTCAAATTCATTTTCAAAGTTGGTTAAAACTGAACCCTCACATCATCATTTTACTTTGGGCTTAAAATTGAACAAGGCAACTTAACATTTCATTTGGTGAATACAATGAATTCATCTTTTCTTTGAGGGTTAAAATTAACAAGTTTTTGTTGTGTTTTGATTTACATCTTTTTTATTGAATGCGTATGCAATTCTCTTGCGCCACTCAGCAATCTTGAGAAATAGAAACATTCCTTAACACTTTGTATAATCACCTACATCTTTCAATTTGGATTAAAAATGAACCCCTTGCTAGTGTAGGGAAAAGGTGCAGTGTGTGTTCTCTCCTTGTTTCATGCGAACTTGGATGATCGAACTACAAACGTACTTCCTTGCTATTGTTTATCTTTAGAGGGCCTGCCTCCCCACTTCGAAAGGAGGGAACGACCCATGTGGTAATGAGCTAAAGCTAATCTCTTCCAAGTCGCTATATAAAAATGTGTTTGTGACTAAAGTCATAAATAACAGGTGAAGATGTGTCATACCGACAAGTTTCACCCATACTACCTGTGTGGTATGTCAAAATCTCTTCTTTGGAAGGGACTAGGAGGCCTCTTGATTCTCCATAATCTTGAGCTAATCTTGTCGCATGTATGGCCACCTTGAACATAAGCCCTTATTATGAACCATTTTTTAGAAACCAAAGTCCTTAATACTTGTTCATGCAAGAACGGTCGTTTTGAAGCCGCCCCACATTTGTACTATTCATTATTAAAATAGAAAAATCCTTAGGATCTTTAGGATTTTGAGATTTGGTGGTCTTGAGAAGTGTGTGTCATGGAGGGGAGCCAGTGTCACCAGATCTCTAACTGTTCGCAATGTCTTAGTGTTTGGAGAAATTTGAGTGGGGACTCAACAAGTATGGCGATTTCAAACCTAGGATTGTAAAAGCGACTGTGAGTTAGTTTGATACATTGCTTGGTTCCAAAACATTGCAAACAAACATCAAAAAACTCATTTCAAAATTTCAAACCCTTTGGTCTAAGTATGGATACCCTTTGACAAAACCTTGATATTAATGCTTGTCCTAAGAATTTATTCTTAAAGACTTCTAAATATTTTGGTTAACATCTCAATCCATACTTCCCAAATTTAACCTAGGTAACTATGCCCCTAACTTCATCCTTTTCACAAAATGGACTTTGTGGAATAGATGTTTCTTTTGACATAGACATTTAGTTTGAACTTAAGAAAGACAAGTGTATGTGGTAAAAATAACTTCATTAATCCAATATTAAATCAAATTAATACCCCACATTGATGTATGTTCAAACTTTGACTCCCCAAAACAAGCAAATTGAGACAAGGAAAACATTCAAAACGTTGAGTCCAAGTTCCATTATCCAAAATCCTTGAGTTTCACTTTACCAAAATCATTGGGTCCTATTTCCAAAATCATTTGGGTCCTATTTTACCAAAATCATTGAGTTCTTGGAGTATTATCACCTTAGAGGTATAGCATATTTCTCATCACCTTGGTCTTGCAAAACAAAGGTTCACTCTAGGTAAAATTGGGTCAAACATTTCATCCATCCTTCATCATATTTCATACTTCACTTCACCAAACTTTTCAAAAAAATTTAATACACCAACACTTTGGACTTAAACATCCATCAACCCAAACCCTAACTTAGCTACTTTGTATGTGAAATGAATCATTTTCCATGCATTTAGTTATGTTATTTATCATATTTGAACTAGTTTATCTTGAAGGTCACAAGTCTACCCTAAAGGTTCAAAAGTTCATAAACATCCTTTATCCAAAAATTAAATAATCAAACCTTTAAGTCAAAAGTGTTTTCCCAAAATTTTGCAAAAATCACTCCACACATCATCCATCCTTTTCATCTCCCCATTATCACCATTGCTCCAAAATGTCTTAGAGTGTCTCTTTACCAAAATTTGAGTCAACTAGAGATTTCAAACATTATAAATCTCAACATCACTCTCCCATAGGTGACCCACAATCTATGGTTAGAACAAGATCACAACACAAGAGAATCATGGAAGAAACCAAAGTCCCATCCACCACAAGTGATCCAAACTCACAAGAATTTGATCCAAGGAGTTATTCTACCCCCTCACAACAACCCCGAGATCCATTGCGACCATATGAGGTAGAAGATGTCACAAACAATCCACTTCAACTTACTAAAGAAGAACTCCTTGAGTACAAACAAAATCATCCAACTTCTCTCGCACATAATTTGACACAAGGGTTAACCAAATCTACGATTCAACCAACTCCATCCCTTGTGCCTAGTCAACCCTTAACATCTAGTCTTGCAACTAGGCTAGGAACCAACCTTGGTCTCACTTCATGTCTAGGAACAAACACAACTTTGGGTATTCACAAAATGAACATTCCATTAACCACCAACCTTCCCCAAAACACAAGTTGGACACCAACATTTGGAAAACCACTCACATTATATGATGCCACAACAACCTCAATAGTTTGAGCATAGCCATCTTCATCCATCATCGCAAATACCCCAAGTGTGCCTAACGTTACACAAGGGAATGTGAACCAAGTACCTCAAGTAGGACAACAGGGGAAAGTTAACACTCTCATGCCAATTCAACCCTTAGCAAGTGGTTCTAACAACCCCATTGATACATCAAAACAAGTGGTTACCCAAAATACTCAAGTCAATCCACCATCCACATCTATCCCATCCATTATCAACCCATCTCAAAACAATCCCTTGGTAATGAATCCCATCAACCTGGGTAATACCTTGTCTACATCCCTAGCACAAGGAAATCCTCAATACATGGGACAAGGAAACTTTTTTAATCAATGGACTCAAGGGCCTAGCGTGTCATTCCCATTGCACAATCCAATGGCACCATCCTCATATTTCCCCATAGTCCCCTTCACCATGCAAAATCAAATGGGACCTCAAACTTACATTCCTCCACCCCAATCCACTATCTCACAAGGAATGTTGAACCAAGGGAACCCCCAACCTCTCATCACTAATCCACTACCCACACAAAACATCAACACCTAAAACCCATCACAGATGTCTCAACAACCAACTGATCCTACATTGCAAGCACATGCCTTAGCTTTACATCAAGCACAACAGGCTTATCAGCACGTTGTCCAACAACAACAACAATAACAAGAAGTAGCCTTAGTAGCACAGCAACAACATCAAGTCACCTTCATAGCATAGCAACAATATCAAGCAACCTTAGCAACAAAACAACAACAACAAGCAGCCTTAGTAGCACAACAATAATAGCAAGCTCAACAAGTCACCTTAGCAGCACAACAACAGCAAGTCCAGCAAGCTGCCTTAGTAGCATAACAACAACAACAAGCCCAACAAGCCACCTTAGCCATGCAACAATAAGCTCAACAATAACAAGCCCAACAACATGCATTGCTTGCTCAACAATATTCCCAACAACAACAAATTCTCGCACAACAGTAGTAGCAAGACTGTTTATACTATAACCCTCAACCAAACATCGTCAACCCAAACACATTGCGAGCATATACGCCTCCATCACAATCACCTTCATAATATCCTACACCACTATACACACCATACAACACCATCATATAAGAATCCCATGTGCAACCCATCTGCCATCCCGCAATACACAACATATGTTTCTCCACCAAACCCACAAGACAATATAGCATCGCAACTTAAGGCGTTATACCAAGAAATGTGGGATTTTTTTAATGCAAAAGATGAAGAAGCCCCATACACAAGAAAACCTATGTCCTTATCCATTTGATCAAAACATCACAATGGTACCTTTTCCTCCCAGATTTAAGGTCCCTAAATTTGATAAATACAAAGGGAGAGGAAATCATGTGGACCATGTCAAGAAATCCAATGTCATGTGCATGGAGGTGGCCTATAATGATTCCTATTTAATGCACCTCTTCCCACAAAGTTTAATAGGTCTTGCCATGGATTGGTTTTCACAGTTACCTCTAGGCATCAAAACCTTCCAATAAATCATTGACAGATTCATAGATCACTTCTCCTTCAATCTTGACATGGACGTAAGCTTAGAAGAGTTATACACACTCAAGTAGAACAAAGGAGAATCCTTTTCCAATTTCTTGCAACGATGGAGGAAAAAATATAGTAAGAGCAAGTGGACCATTCCCAATGAACAACAAGTGGGGATTATCATAGCAAATGTTGATCTAGATCTATCCTTCCACTTGAAGATGTAGTGCATTACCTCTTATGATGAGCTTGTCCCTAAAGCCCTTAACATTGAGATAGCCCTAATCTCACAGGGAAACACACAAGTGTATAAAGACAACCGCCCATCCACCAGTTTTAATGACAAGCCCTGTTATTGGGCCAAGAACAATAATATTACTAGTGATGGTGTTGTTTATGTAAAGGTGGTATTAACTGCTCCTAGACAAGAAAACACCCAACCCATGAATACATGACAACTATACATGCAACCACCAAACAATCAACCAACGATGAATGCTACAAACACTCAATATGCTCCTAAACAACAATTCACTTCCTTAGGGGAACCTATGGAGGATGTGTTGAAGAGGTTGATACATTCTAATCTTATCACACTCTCAAATTTCTCAAACTATTAAGAGCCACAAGTCAAACCTTGTAGCTATAGAGGCGATCATTTTTGTGACTTTCACCGATAGAAGGTCATAACACACAAAATTTCTTTAGACTCAAACATCTAATAGAAGATCTTATCGAACAAGGAGACATTCATGTTGATCAAAAATCTGGGAAAGAAAATTTGAAAATTTACACAAACCCTATGCCTGATCATACAAAAGAAAAAGATTTAGGAAAGGCATCAACCTCAAAAAACATAAACAATACTCATGACACCATGGTGGGACATATTTATTTATCACAACATGAGGAATTAGACACATATCAAGATATTATTTTAAAACAAAGTCCAAACCCATCAACAGTGTTTAGCACTATTTTATACCATAATCACATCAAGTGGATATCATATTGTGATATCTCTCCCACATATGACTCAATGATTGGGAATTTTGAAGAAGTTCCAAACAAGCCATAAATATCCCTTGTTGCACCCATACCCACAAACTATTGAGAAGAGTCTTTTACCAATGATATATAATCCACCCAAGGATCATGTCAAGAGGAGGATCTTAAGGATAATGAAATTTATTTTGAATCGAGTCATGATCAAGAACCCATATCCATAGAGTTTCACCAAGAGCTAAGGGACATCTTCCTAACCATTTTAAACTCCAAAGATGTCCTCGATATCACCCTTGAGATGTTTCTTTCTGATGAGCATATAGACGTTCTTCATTCAATACAAGAGTCTCCCACTCTTGATATTTCCACACAAGAGCAAGCTATGGGTGAGATTCTTGATTCTTATAGTGATTGTGCATCATTGACATCTTTTGAGTCATCATCAACATCTTTTAAAGCAGTATCAATAGAAAATGATTTCATAGAACCAGAGCAAATAGTTCATATTCTTGAACAACAAGAACCCATAGCAATATCATGTGTTCATGAAAAATCATATTCAGTGGCTATGGATTAGAGGATACATTATCAGGGCAAAGGATTAGGTATTGATAAAACCTTCACAACATCAAGGGAAATCTTGTCTACAACAAACATCAACATATGGGACACGAAGGATCCTTATGATGAAAATATAGTGAACGCTACAACTAGTTTTATCGTGAGTTGGCATTCACCCATCATCTCATACATAAATTGGGACCAACGTAAAAAGAATAATTCCTATCAAAGCAAGAAGAAAATCTTCAAAACAAATGAAGCAGTCAAGAAAAAGGCACAAATCAAGTACAAATGGATACTAAAGCAAAATAAAGAAAATCATCCCTACAAAACTCCACTAGTTAAAGAAACTATGGGGAAAAATCAAAAAGAGAAATTTATCCATCAAAAGCATCCTCAAATAAAAAAGTAGGCTTCTCAAGCAAGGAACAAAGTATATCCAATGGTTGGTCCTAACTCCATGAAAACCTCCATCCCCATCCATCATCACTCATCTTCCCAAGTTTGGAGAGTCAAAGGTTCCAAACTATCAACCAATCCATCTCATATTCCTTCATGCATGAAGCCATACACTCCATTCACAATATCCAATTCTCGCATTGACTATGTGTTGGCAACTACCCTTCATCATAAGGATTTTGAAGGCACTTTATCGTGATGTGTGCACACAGACAAGGTTAATTCTAATACCAGCAAGGTAGATCAGAGTTCTTCAAGGTTGCATTTAAGTGCTCGTATCTTAGCAAAGCAACTTCTTTAGGTAGGATATCACTGGCACATTATGATAGTGGCCTCTACATCAGTACCACCAAGTGGTTCAACATGAGGGTAAAATTTCCAAAAACTCAAAAAAAAAAATCAAGAAAATAGTAAAAATAAAAATCGTCCTCCAGTGAAAACCACTATGGTGGCACTTTGGGCAAGTACTATTATGAAAATCAGGAAAATAGGCATCATGAGTAGAATCGAGCATCTATATGATCCTTCTCAGACTGAAGCATCTCATCCTTGTCATGATAAATCCAATGTTCCCTCCATCCATCCAATCTAGATTTATCTAGATATTCCACTTTATCTTGATCTTGACAAAGATTCGGCGTATACTTTAACTCTACTCATGGAAAAATTTTGACAGGCTCTTTACCATTTTATCTCATGAAGTCCCATATCCTATAGCTAGCATGATAGAACTCTGTTAAACTCTTCACATATACATTACCTATCTTGGTTATCCATTGCTTTATGAAGAATTGCTAAACATTGGGGGCAAGTTATTGCAATCTTGTTTTCAAATAACTCTTGATCCATGTCTTTTATCTCACAATGTGACATTCACATTGTGATCTAGGTATCATTTACATCAATATCTCATCAAAAAAATCCAAAAACACTCATAAAATCTCATTGGAAAATCTAAAAACATTCATAAAATGTTCATCAGAAAATCCAAAAACATCAAAATCCTGTACAACTAAAATCCAAAAACATTTGTAAAATTGTAAAGTCAAAATCCAAAACATCTAAAACACATCAAAAACCCTAAAAAGGTCGAACATAAAAAATCCAAAAACAAAACCATGTCGAACTACGTGGTCTCTCTGTGTATAACATAGGCAAGGCTTATCATTGATCAGCCCCTGAGGCCCCTATGATAGGTCTTTAGGTTAGGTTCTTGGTCAAAACTTAGAAAACCCCTAAACATTCAAATATCGAAAAATCCCTAAACATCTAAATATCGGAAAACACAAACATTTGAAAACTGAAAATCCAAAAACATTAGAAAACTCAGAAAACCCCTAAACATGCAAATAACTCAGAAAACACAAAAAAAAATTGAAAACTGAATATCCAAAAATATTTGAAAACTCAGAAAAGACCTAAATAACCCCAAAATATCTTGGAAAAACCTAAACAACCTTAGAAAATCAAAAACCAAAGCATTCATATAAACTTGTGAAAAGACCAAAAATAACCTCAAAACATTTAGAAAATACCAAAAACATTGAAATATTCCAAAAAATATAAAACCATCCATCCCATCTTGCTTTCACTTGCAATAAACCTCCATCAATAATAAATCTAGCATCATCTTAAACCTTTGGCAAAACAATTAGAAAGCAAGTATCATAAGTCATAAAGTGGGAACCTAAGTGTCAAAAATCTAAAGTCTAGATCATAGGTAAATGTGTCAGTGAAGTTTATATCAACGGCTTATCATAAAGCTCATCATCATCCTAACATCAAACAACCCCTAATCAACATATCCTAGGATGTATCCTTCCTGTGATGGATATTAGTATCAAACATCACCTTAGCTAAGTTAAACTGGGCAGAGATATAGATAACACTGACTGTTTGTCTTTGATCCTTTCTTCTAATTTATCTTAATGACCATTCCAAGGACCTCTCGATGGTGTCTATCAAAATGATTTAGAGAGAAAGGAATTGGGCATCGATTATTATCTTTCATTTTCTATGCTTGTGGGTATTCTTATAAAATAATCTTGGCACATACTTGCTTAGTTGTGTGTAGGAAGGTTGTTTCGAGTACATTGTTGACTATTGTGTATGCTTTGGTCTGATGTATTCTAAGCTTCTAACTTACATTCCAACAAGGTTTTTGTATGTCAAGATGTGAACAAGAACTATCCTATCTGTTTGCAGAGTCAAAATCCATTACACTAGATACAACGTCATCCTGGTTATTAATACCTTGATGCATCGTGTCTATGTGTTATATCAAACAATAAGGAACAATGGAAAATCCCAATCCAAAGATATGAGCAAGTCATCATCATGCATTCATCATCATCATGCATTTATCATCACCATCTCTAATAAAGTCTTGGTGGATCATAGACTTGTTAGATATTTTGAAAGCAATCATCACAATCAATGGTCAATCATCTTGTTTCTTCTATCTTCTCTCCGTGCTAACCTAATATCATGACAATCAACAAAAAAAATCATCAATGCATCCATCCTGCATTCACAAATCATCAGCATACATACATCTCATAACCATAGCATATCATAAACATGCATCTCATTATCATATCATCAACATCAACATTTGCATTTTCCATCCATACATCCATATGCATACATCACATCGTAAAAATGCATAAGAAAATTTACACAAAAAATAAATGCATTCCATATCATTTGCATAATCATAACATCTACATATCATATCATATCACATGTCATATCATGAAAAGATACTTAAAAAGAATACAACATTGCATCCATATCATTACATCTCATGTATCATCACATATCACATAAGTGTAAATAAAGTGCATCCATACATATAAGCATACATAAATAAGATGACAACATTGCATCATATTGAATCCATATCTATATCATATATATATATATCAAAAAATGAATGTCATGGTACAATATTTGGATAAGTGTATGTATATCAATCATAAATACAATATCCACGAGGCTATCAAAAAGGAGCCCATGAACGTCTATCTATATCAAAGAATGGAGCAAAAAAATAAAAAAAAGTGTCTATACACTCGAGCTAGCCTTGATGGTTGCTCCCCTCTCTGACCTGTCTCTCTAGCTAATCCTCACCCCAGGGCCATGCATCACTCCTCTACAAGTAATTAGGTTGTTTGAGTGGCATTGGAACATCTTTGTGGTAATGCATCTTGTAATAGGCTACCTCAGTCATAGCCTCTTTGTACAACCTGACAGATACAGTCCTGCCCTATGTGGCCACTATCATCACCTCCAATTTTTGTTGGTGACCTATCTCCTGATCTCTCTCATTAGTCACAATTTGTAACTATTGCCTCACTATCTCTCTCTATTGTGATGGTCGTAACCTGTTGTTTGGCTTGGTCCCACTTAGTAGTGATCGCCAAAATCTACTAGCAAGCCTGATCCCACTCACCTATAATAGTCTGCACCTATTGTTGCAACTGCTAAATCTATATATCTTGGGGATCTGGCCCCGGTGGTGGTGGCTGACCTACCTACTACTATCCTGCTCGTTACTATCTTGCCTACTACTGCCCTGGCTATGGCTAAACAGGTGGTTGTTGTGGAGGTTGTTGTCCAACTGGTGGTGCCCCTAGAATCTTCCCATCATGGCCATCCTAACCCTTGCCTTTACCTCTTCCTACTCCCCTCCATCTAGGTTTCCCTTGTGGAGGAGCAACTACTAGATCTGTCAACCTCCAAGGGGGTGTAAACCATGCATCATAAGCAGGCATCGTCTACGTGACCACTTGGCCCTAGTCATATGCCCATGGTTGTGCCACCAATTGTCGAAAACTATCGACCACCTCTAGATTTGGGATAGTGGGTCCCCATGTGGGAACCTCTCAAACTAATCTCGCAAATATGACTCTATAGGAATCATTGGGCCTATCCTATTGCTCATCAAACTGCCATGCCACCTTGTCTAGCGGATATCTCTCTATGATTGTGTGCTTTCGACCATGCATGTATCGAGTCTGTCTGGTGAAGAACAACTATTGTACATTGCCGTACCATGCTGGCATCTGTAGCTAGGGATGCCATCTAAACACTGTCATATCATCCAACACCCACCACTAGTACAAAATCCCAAGCTACCCTATGTGTCATAGAGTGATGGTGCCTCTATATCGCCAAACCACAAGATCATCTGGCTCAACATCAGCCATCTAAACGATCAATCGGAGCACAGCAATATGCCCCCAAGCCTAAATATGAAGCAAGGTAACCGCTGCACCAATAGCTCTACTGTCGCAGTAGAAATTTTTTTGCATATCATGATACAACGAGGCCAACATCACTGGCCCCATGCAAATAATGTCCTCCTATGGAGCATCTTTTTCCATGTTAGGCCCCATCTTAGGCTGAACCCTCTACTCCATCAGTTTGGAGTGACCAAGCCTAAAATGATGGTTGCAATAATCAATCAGAATGTGGGGACGTGACACTTGTATGCCTCGAGGTCAATTTGTGAAGTGACTAAAATGATGGTCTCCATCTCTATCACCTCGTGACAGGCATCATATCCAACATCAACGTCGTAAATCACACACTCACCACATATTAATAAATGCAGAATCCACCATACATCCTCTAATGTCATTTTTGCCTCGCCGGTGGGAAGGTGAAATGACAAAGTCTCACTATGCCATCTCTCACACAACGCAGTCATCATAGCCAGATGTCTCTAGATGACAAACGCATACACAACATACCATAAGTTGATTTCTCCCAGGTGCTCCTGGCGCAACTTGGATAAATCATCCAGTCTCTCCAAAACTATGGGTCGATGCTCCTGAGACATCAAGGGTCGAATGGGCCCTTGCACTCACAAAGTGCATGATGTCAAAATTCAAAAAAATTGATTTAATTTAGAATTTTCAGCTCCAAAATCACAATAGCGTCGCTATTTACACTAGCGTCACTATTTACACTAGTGTCACTATATTTCAAATTCCAAATTGCGATGCCCGAAGGCATTTCAAATTGTAAATCACAAATTGCATCATCATAAACATATGTGTCACAATTTAAACTTCGGAAACCCTAACCCTAATATTCAAATTAGGAAGTGCGTCGCCATATACATATGTGTCACAATTTAAAATTGGAAACCCTAATTCTAAATTATGAATTGTGTTGCAATACAAATATGTGTCGCTAAAAATCATTTTAACATCGCTGATTCTTAAATGGGTGTTGCTATATAGCAATGCCGCCAAAGTTTAACATTTTAAAGTGCAATAAATGCATCAAAAAGTTAAATTTCAAATCAAGTTTTGAGTTACATACTGGTGGTCCTGAGCTTGGAAACTATTGGTACTCTCGAACTCGATTGAAAATATGTTGTGGGAGCTCTCATCGCACCATTTTTTTAGAGGGTCAGAGCTCAAATTGCAAGAATTCTCTAAGGTGTGAATGCACAAATGAATTGAAAGTGACCCTACTTGGCTTATTTATGCTAGAAAATTAGGGTTTTTTGTCCTAATTTAACCTTTAACCTAGGGTTTATCATCATTTTCACCAATTTTTCCAAATTGGAGCGTATTTTGCATCATTTTTTGTGCTTTTGGCATATTTGTTGCATCCCAAAGTCTTTCTGGACCCCTGGGGCAACTTTTCACCTTTATTGAGAAATCATCCCAAAATTCAAAAATTTCATCTGATTTCTCAAGGGGGTAGGGAATTAGCTTTATTCTTCCACTAGGGCATCTAAAAAATTAGAATTTTTTTATTTTTTGATCTGAGCAGCAATTTTCACTCGGAGAGCATCAGTCTTTGAACTGAAGCAGCATGTACCTTGCTTCAAAGAGGGGCAAAATGCAGACACTGAAAAATGCCCTAAATTATATATCATACACTCGAATCAGGTATACTAACATCATTTCCTCTTGAAACCCATCCTCTTTTCGCTTAATTAGTTGAATTAGCCTAGCTAATTAATTAATTGCATCATTTTCATCTATTAACCTAACACATTTAATCGGGTTAATTCACCCCCTTTCATGCTAACGTTTCATCTCATTAAATTAAATAAATCAAACTATTTAATTTAATTCCCTAAGTCATCTTATTTAATTAAATAACCCTAAGTTATTTAATTAAATGTCATTTTGCCTTTCCCCCTTTCATTAAATCATTTAATTTAATGAAAATCACTTTATTCCTCTAATTCCCCTAATTGCATGATTAAACCTTTGTTTGATTAACAATTATCTAACTAATCCAATTCCTCCCATTTGCAAAGGGATATTCCTCCTTTGCACAATTTAATTTAATTTTTATTAACTAAATAAAAAATTTCCTCACCCATAAGAATATTCCCAAGAATATTCTCTCTCCTCCAATCATTTGAAAAAGGGATATTCTCACAAAGTTTCATGTACAAGTTAGCTTGTGACTTCTTGTGCAAGTTAACTTTTGACCTCTTGTACAGGTAAAAAGTGTGCTTGTTTGGAAGGAATGATAACCCTTGATTAAATCTCATCTTGCATTCTCACCCATTGATGAGAATCTATGATGCATGCCTCTTCTTTCTTTCATCCTTGACCGTTGATTGATCCTTTTAATCTCAACCCTTCATTTCTCATTTGCTCTCTTAGAAATAGAACACTATTTGGAGACAAATGGATCCATCTTTCAATTGCAAACTTATGTTGTTGAATTCACTAATACTCACACTCATACTTTACTCACATTTAGCATATTTATTTCATTTTTAGTTGCATATTAGTTTTAGGCTTCCATTAATGGCTTCCATGCATCCATCTTAGCTTGTTTATAAATTAGGGTTTGAATCTTTTAGCTTAGAATCCACTTAGATTAGCTTAAATTTTGCATACTTAGATCATTTTTAGTATAAAATCATGTTAATTTAGCTTGCATCATTTTCAATTTAGCATAAATCATGTTTTCATCCACATATCACAACTGTTTCATCGATTCTCTTCAATAGAATTGATTGAAACAAGCTCACTGATCATAGGATTGGGAAAGGGTCATCGTTTCACATCAACACGACACCAATTCCAAAACGAGATAAGTTTTAGATGGGTTAGAGTAGACATTTTAATGTTTTGATACATATATTGCTTCATTTCAATAAAAATTTTAGTTTAACCTTCATTTGAATGATCTTGTTTAAGATTGAGTATTGGTGGCTATGTTATGCTTCAATTCATCATGGATCAAGTGTAATCGGCCCACACCAATAATCCTCGGTCGACACATGGTACTAAAGCAATTAATATTATAAAAAATCCATTTTTTACAGAATAATGTTATATCTCCCTAGGGTCTATAGTCCTGTCATTGGGTTTTTTAAAAGTAACATTTTATATGAGGACTTTAGGGGAAAAACGGGTACCATGATTGCATTGATGTAATATCCCTAACATATAATTTCAACATAGAGACTAATTTGTAGGTTGAATTCAATGAATAACAACATATGAACACATAGATCTCTTTGGTATAATAATAAAATTTAGAATCTAATACATATATGATATATCAATTACAACTCACTAAGATTGATCCAAAATGATATACAATATTGATATAGGTCAACAATAATATTATTAACTTCCTTACATATTATTTGAAGCTTAGAGGAAATCCTTGGAATGAGAATACCCTTAGGAACCAAAGGGGTTTCATCCTTTGATCCTAGTGATTGTTTGGTTTTCGTCCAATGGCCACAGACTCCTATGGGTTTTCATCCACAGAAAGGTTTAGAGCACAAGTGTTCCAAAATATAAAAATTTGACATAATAATTTGATACCTATTACATTAATTGATTCTCTATATTTATACGCTAATAGTTTCCCTCAAGGAACAAGTCGAACTTGAGCCAAAATGGTGCCAAAGCCCATAATTTGAATTTCAACACACTACATTAGGTTGGCCTTAAGGCCAAGGTAGATTCTTTCAAAATCAATGTGCCACCCTGCTAACCTATCCACACGCTTCCCTGGCCCCTTCCTTCTCCCTGAAACTTTGTAATTGATGTTGCATGATCTGAGGGTGTCTTATCCCTTAAGCCTACTAAAGTAGGTGTCGGTTGCCTAGCACAATTATCTTCTAATAGCAATATCATTTTGGTACTTGATCCATTCCTCTTAAGGTTTGGATATGATGTGTAGGTATCATCATTGATGTTATATTCATAATTGCAATTTGAAATGTGCTACTATGGAGGAATACAGAGGGATTCCCAAAACCAATCCTACTTTAGTACAATGAGTCTAAACATCTTCTGATAGCAATAACTTTCCAATATATGATCCTTTTGCCTTGAGCTTCAAATATGTTGCAAGGGAATTATTATAGATTCTATGTTCCAACCCGCAAGCTGGAAGGGTGTTTTATGAAGAAATGTGGTTGGATTCTTGGATTCCCCTCTGCAACTGTCTTTCCCAAAAAAGGGACATGACAATTGAGAAGACCAAAATACATTCAGAACACCTATATAGTCATACAAATCAAGCAACTAGATAGAGTGTCAAATTATTTTGTAATTATATGTTGTGGCACAAAAAATGAGGTATATTTTTTCATCTATTGCTAGTTTGAAGTACTAATGCATATTGATATTGCATTGCAATAGATTTGATATAGCTAAAAATATATATTATTAATTTTTTTTGTCATTATTATTAGCTTGCAGGGAAGGCTAATGTTTTATTTACTTGTGTTCCATAAATATTATATAAGGTGATTCGTATGTACTTATATTACTATAAAATTTGGTGCTTCAATCTTCAAATAATCATGGTTCTTAGCCTTGTATTACATGGTTTATATTTATGACAAGTGATTTATGTACTTGCAACCTAAAAGGATAGTAAATCTTATAAAACTTCATTCCTTTTGATATACTAAATCTTTTGGAAGCTTTTCCTTCCACTTGTACAAATATTTGACTAATGTAACTCAACATAACCTACCACATAGACCTATGTGCTAGGTATATTGTCTAAATCAATCACTACCTTTGCACAATGGTGTAGTCAAGTGAACATAAATATTGTTGAATGTTTTACCTTCCATGTCAATATATCTTAGGTAAAGGACATTTATAGAAGCTTCAACACCCTTATGAATCTTAAGAGTAAAATATGGATCAAAATGGAGAACATGTATTTTGATGTGGTAATGTGGTTCGTAGCATCAAAATAAATTATCCAATTCTATTGAGATGGTGAAGGAGCTTTGGTTTTGGGATAATTACCCTTTCCTTTTCTATATTTAGAAGAGGAGAAGTCATTAGAAGAATTTGAAATATTTCTCTTAATCTTCTTAATAATATTAATAAGTGAGTCCATTTACTTTTTTCATATTCTATAGCTCATTGTGCCCCTCTTCTTTCAAAAATTTCATATTTTCCTTACCTTTTTCTATGATTATGCTTTTGGAGTGGATGTGGAAGGCGGAGCAGTCTTTGTTCTTATATTAGAGTTCTATGAAGCCTTTTAACCCTTTTTTGATTGGTTGAAAATCAATACATGAGACTTAGAAGTATTTTTATTAAGATACCCCAACTATTTTAACTTGTAATGTTTTATAGTGTGTATTTTAACAAACTCATCAAAAAGTGGCATTGTGATATAGGAGTATCTAGGGTGTGTGTAAGAGCAATCTTACATCAACCAAAATTATTTTCTTTCTAATGTAGGAGCATCCCCAGTTGTAAAGCAATCTTGTATCAACCAAAAACATTTATTTTCTTTCATTTCAGTTTGTAGCAGTTTGAAATTTTCATTTTGCATTTACTGCATTTTCATTTCTCATATTGTGAAGCAAGATATAGCATCTACACAAGGTCATCTACATCATATCCATATTTTAGGAGATTTGCATTTGTTTGCAGAAAGTTATCGCTCTCTAAATTTTATTGTAATTCATAGTCATAGCATTTGGGGCCAACCTGATCTAGAATTCATTATGTGGACCTATTTTAAAGCATGAAGAGCTTAATGGGACATCATACAAGAATTTTAGGTCTAAGGGGATCTTTCTTGGAGATCTATTTAAGATGTTTTATTTTGTGAAGGATTATATTTCATGTTTTAAGGTTGACCTACACACTTGATCATTCATTGGGGTTTGTAAACCCTTGAGGCCAATGCGGACCATTATTGGAGCTAGAGAATCATATTTAAGATCATTTGTAATTCATAAGAATTCAATCATCAGTAGTTAGAGATTAAATTTAGGATTAGAATTCAAATAATTCAAATATTCAGATCTGACTATCGAATAAGGCCTTAGTGCCAGTTGTAATATTGTAATGCCCTTGTGGCATGCCTATGACCCCTAGTTCTTTTGCGTATGATCCATGTAAGACTTCCAATTGTTGAATCAATTAAATTTCATGTTTTATGATCAATATCTTGTGTTATTTCTGTTGTGTTGACTCTAGGCTACACGGTTGGATAGTTCTTTATGTACCCTCCATCTATGACTACACCAAGTGGTATCATAGTGAGTTTGTGAGTTTTAAAGGCATTCCTTGTGGTGAACAAGATCACCGACTTGAGGCAAACTATAGGTGTTTCAACCAATTTCCAATTGTGAGGTAGTTCAAACCCTTGTAGATAGATCATCAAATTGAGGCAATTACACCGGATCTAAGGGGAGAGATTTTGCCAAGGAGAGTGTTTGCTATGGTAAATTTTGCTGGAAGAATGGATGACATGTTAGAGATGATACAAGCAATATGAGTCTAATTGGATGCAGTAGAAGAAGATAGAAGGAAAGGTTTAAACCCTAGACATGAGGATGAAATTGATGATGAGTTATATCATGTTGTGAATTGAATTGAAGAAGCCCTAGAAGAAGAAGAATCAGATCAAGTGAAGATGTTGAAATCCATTTCAAAAATTGGTAAGCAACCTAGAATTGAAATGCAAAATTATATGGGAAACTTAAACCCTGAGGAATTGACTAATTAGATCAATGATATGGAAGAATACTTTGAATATGAAGAAATTGAAGATCCGAGAGATCTTTAAAAACAAAGTTGACAGGACATGCTACTATATGGTGGAAAGAAGTTCAATTGGATAGAAATAGGAGAGGAAAGGAGAAAATCATAAAGTGGGATAAGATGATGACAAAACTAAAGAATCAATTCATACTTGTTGATTATGAGTTCGAACTATTGAAAAGATTACATAACCTAAGGCAAAAGGAGAGATATGTGAAAGAGTATACTAAAGAATTCTACAAGATGATCATTAGGGTTGGACATAGTGAAGCAAGCAAAGAGAAGGTTGTGGGGTACATCGATGGACTAAGAAAAAACATTCAAGAAGAACTGAGCTTGGTGAAGATGACATTAGTTGTAGAAGCATACACATTTGTGTTGAAAGTGGAGAAGTTGAAAAAGAAGTTTGAACAAATACAAAGTAGTGCAAGAGGAAGATTCCAGAGGAGTGAATCGCAATTCAGAGAGATAAGACCTTAGATAGAGCAAAGCAAAGATGGAAAACCCTACTTCGGTGAAGAGGACTATAATTCATACCCCAAAGGGAGAGAAGATGGCAATTTCTACTACAATGATAGAGGTCATAATTCTTACCGCATTGATGTATATAGAAGAGATGAAGGAAGATTTGAGAAGAGACCATTTAGAGGAACTTGTTTCAAGTGTGGAGGTGAAGGACATAGAGTATTTGAGTGTCATCAAGGAAGCACTGGTAAGAAAATTGAGCATATCAAAAGAGAAACTTATGTGGATGAAGAACCAGTTGGGAAGCCAGAGAAAGGTGAATCATTGGTAATGAGGAAAGCTTTGATGCACGAACAAGTGATGGAGGAACCACCATAAAGAAAGAGTTTGTTTAGAACAAGATATAAGTTTGGAGGAAAGGCATGTAAAGGTATCATTGATGGTGGTAGCACTGATAACCTTGTTTCAAAAGCGATGGTAACCAAGTTGAATTTGAAGAGATTGAAACATCCAAACCCTTATAGGATAGCCTAGATTCAAGATGAGCATAAGATATTGGTGAATGAGCACTATTTTGTGAAATTTCATATAGGATCATATAAGGTTAAAATTTTGTGTGATATTATGCTTATGGATGCATGTCATTTACTGCTAGGAGGACCATGGAAATATGATAGAAAGTAATTCATGGTGGAAGAAAGAATACCTATATTGTGACTTCAAATGGAAAGATAATTAAATTGATACCTTTGGAGGAAGAGGACAAAAGTGAATTTTGTAGCACTACTAGACTATGTTTGGTAGATGGAAGGAATATTTTGGATAGATTGAGGCATGAGAAAATATTTTTTGCATTTATTCCAAAGAAGAGTGGCAAACCAGAGGTAGATAATCCTACCATAGAGAATGAAGAGGTAGTAGAGCTGTTAGCAAAGTATGAAGGCATCATATCAAAGAATGTATCAGATCGACTCCTGCCAGTCTGAAGCATCAGTCATCATATAGACCTAATACTAACAGAAAGTTTGCCTAACAAGGCAACACATAGGATGACACTAGAAAAGAATGCAGAATTGAACTGACAGATAATATAGTTGTTGAATAAAGGATTGATCAAAGAGAGCTTAAGCCCATGTGCAGTACTTGTTATAATTTCACCAAAGAAATATGGATAAGGGAGAATGTATATAGATTCAAGAGAAATCAATATGATCACTATCAAATACAGATTCCTATTGCCAAGGATGGATGACATTATGGACTGATTGATTGGAGCAAAGTATTTCATAAAGATTGACCTAAAGAGTGGATACCATCAAATCAAAATTAGAGAAGGAGATGACTAGAAGACTCCATTCAAGACTAATGAAGGATTTTATGAGTGGTTAGTGACACCTTTTGGATTGAACAATGCACCTAAAACTTTCATGAGGTTGATGAATGAGGTACTAAAGAAATTCTTGGGTAAGTTTGTCATTGTTTACTTGGATGATATTCTAATTTTCAATAAGACAAGAGAAGAAAATTTGTGGCACATTAGATAAGTATTGCAGAGGTTGAGAGAAGAGAAGTTGTTGATTAATGTCAAGAAGTGTAGCTTTATGAACATAGAGTTGGTATACTTGGGTTTTGTTATTACTACTAAAGGATTGAAGATGGACCATGAGAAGGTTAGAGTAATAGTTGATTGGCCTACATCGGTGAACATTAGAGAGGTAAGCTCATTCCATGGATTGGCTAGTTTCTACTAAAATTTTATCAAAAGCTTTAGTAGCATTTTTACGTCCATGACAGAAACAATGAGAGGGGATAGGAAAGAATTTAAGTGGACATCTGGAGCACAAAGAAGTTTTGAATTGTTGAAGCAAAATGTGATAGAGCAACCAATGTTAGCATTACTTGATTTTGACAAAGTATTTCAATTTGATTGCAATGCAAGTGGAAATACAATAGGAGAAGTGTTGAGTCAAGAAGGAAGACCCATAGCTTATTTTAGTGAGAAGTTGAATGATGACAAAGAAGATATTCAGTTTATGATCATGAATTCTATGCCATAATTCAAGCCTTAAAGAAGTGGAGACACTACTTATTTCCTAAGGAGTTTGTGTTGTACAGTAATCATCAACCTTTGTAGTATTTGAACAGTCAAGGAAAGTTGAATTAGAGACATATGAGATGGGTTGATTTCTTGCAGAGTTATACATTTTTGTTGAAGCATAAGAGTGGCAAGTCAAACAAAGTTGTGGATGCATTGAACAAGAGAAGGAATCTATTGCCAAAGATGAGAGTAGAAGTATTGGGTTTTGAAGAACTGAAGCACATGTATGAGGATGATCCAGATTTTGCTGAAGCATGGAGAGCATGTAAGGAACTAGAGTGATAGATTGGAGCCAATGGTTGGATTGCTTCATTTAGGAAGATATGTTATTCAAAATAAATCAATTGTGTATTCCAAGGAGTTCAATGAGGGAGAATTTGATCAAGGAGAAGCATAGTGGAGGACTAGCAAGACATTTTGGAGTTGATAAGATAGTAGCTTTGGTGAGTGAACATTATTTTTGGCTGTAGATATATAAGGATTTTAGGAAGTATGTTCAAAGTTGTAGAATTTGTCAAGTAGAAAAAGGGAGTAGTCAAAATACTAGATTGTACAAACCTTTGATAGTACTAGAGAGACCTTGGGAAGATATAAGCGTGGATTTCATTTTGGGATTACCAAGAACATGGAGAGGATATGATTCTATAAAGGTAGTAGTGGACATATTTTCTAAGGTGGGACATTTCATTTCTTGCAAGAAGACTAATGATTTTGTGCACATTGCTAAATTATTTTTCAAGGATATTGTGAGATTGCATGGATTACCTAAGACTATAGTTTTGGACAGGGACACCAAGTTCATTGGATACTTTTGGAAAACATTATGGAAGAAGATGAAGATAGACCTAAAGTTCAATTTAGCATATCACCTATAGACAGATGGACAAAAAGAAGTGGTAAATAGAAGTTTGGGTAACTTATTGAGATGTTTAGTTGGAGATAAAGCAGCAAATCAAGATATAGTTCTACTTCAAGTAGAGTTTGCATACAGTAATTTAGTAAACCAAAGTACTGGGAAGACACCATTTGAGATTATGATAGGAACATATCCTAGAGGAGTTACAGAACTAAGAGACATCAATATGGAGAACAAGAGAGTGCATAAGTAGAAGAATTTTTAGGATTCATGGAAACATTGCATAGTCAATTTCGGAAACACTTGAAAAACATGAACAATAAATATAAGAAGGCAGATGAGAAAAGGAGACATAAGGAGTTTGTTGTTAGAGATAAAGTGATGGTGTATCTCAGGAAGGAAAAGTTTCTAGTAGGAACATATAACAAGCTAAAGATGAGGAAGTTTGGACCATGTAAGATTCTAAGGAAGTTTGATTTTGGAATTGCATATGAAGTGGAGTTATCGGAGGCATCGGGTATATCACCTATTTTCAATATTGTAAAAATCTATGAGTATCATGAAGGATAGTCAGTGGTAGTAGCAATGAAGTGGATTTGAAGGAGAAACTACCACATCAACCACTAGAGGAGATTAAGCATATTTTCGATACCAAAACTGGAAGGAGCACTAGGAACAAGCAGTACAAGGAGTACTCAATAAAGTGGAAAGGCATACCAGTGGAGGATTCATCATGAATTTCACAGGCTGAGGTGGACCAATTTTGTTTTCCTCTAGCCCCTAGAAAATGAGGGACTCACTTTTCTTCCAAGCTCGGGTATCTTATGTAGGAGTATCCTTGGTTGTAAACCAATCTTATATCAACCAAAAACATTTATTTTCTTTTATTTCAGCAATTCCAGCATTTCATTCTGCATTTCACTGCATTATCATTTCTTAGCTCACTGAGTAGGATATAGCATCTACATGAGGGCATCTATATCATATCCATATTTCAAGAGATTTGCATTTATTTGCATAAATTTATTGCTCTCATAATTTCACTATAATTCACAATCAGAGCATTTAGGCTTGACTTGGTCTAGAATTCATTGTCTAGACCTATTCTAGTACATGTAGAGCTTAATGGAACATCATACAAGCACTTTAGATCCAATGGGATCTTTCTTGGATATCTAAAAGATGTTTCATTTCATGAAGTATTATCTTTCATGTTTTAAGGTTGACCTACACGCTTGATCATTCATTGGGGTTTGTAAACCCTTGAGGCCAACGTGGACCGTTATTGGAGCTAGAGAATCATATTTAAGATCATTTTTAATTCATAGGAAGTTAGTCATCATTAGTTAGAGATTAGATTTAGGATTAGAATTCAAATAATTTGGATATTCAAATCTAAAAGTTGAATAAGTCCTTAGTGCCAGTTGTAATGTTGTAATGCCCTTACCGCAGGCCTATGAGCCCTAGTTATTTTGCATATGATGCATGTAAGACTTCCAGTTGAATCGATGAAATTTCATCTTTTCTAATATCTAATGTTATTTCCATTGTGTTGACTCTAGGTTGCATGATTGGATAGTTCTTTCTAGACCCTCCATCTGTGATTGCACCACTTTCATGATTATTTTATTTTACAAGTACCTATGGCTTCAAAGTATTTTTTATCATCATGGAGGTTAATTCATTTAAAAATGATCATTTTTTATCATATTTAGAACTAGATAATATTACTACTATCTAGTAACAAAATTTCATCATAAAGCCTTAAAGTTGGTATCAGAGCTTCATGAAGTTATATTTTATCATGACATTCCAATGCTAAAGTATTTGTATTTGGATAATGTGATGTAACTTATAAAATTAACTTAAGGCTTGATTTAGCTATGCACCACATATTTGAATCTCATTCCAATTGATAATTTAGTTCACACAATTATTGATCCCAAGGAGGCGGGTGATCCCACAATACTGGTTTACAATTCCAATGAGGAAGCAAATTTGCAAAAACACTCCTATGAAATTCGTTTTTGCTTTTTAGGGGTTCACATGAACTGGGGTGTTCGAATGGACCCAAAAGGGGTTCAAATGAACCCTGGTTCAAGTGAACCCTGGTTCAAGTGAACCCTATTTCAAGTGAACCCTGGTTCAAGTGAACCCTATTAAATGATGGGACCCACTTTTTTGGCATTTTTTTATAACAAAGACAATGGAAAATTGAATAAAAGGGGGGTTCGCTCAAACCTGGGTTCATTCAAACCCCCCTTTTTTTCCCTTCTCCCCCTCTTGCACCAAATTTTTGTAGAATTTTTCCCTTTGAAGCTCAGGTTGAGGATTAAAATAGAGGAAACTTCATAGACCCAACTGTATGATGGTAGTCCTCGGAACGAGCTATCCATCGAATATAATTTTAATATGTTTTGGTTTTATTATGTATTTTATTTTTTAGTTTGATTAAACATAGGTTTTTCACCAAAAATCAAGCTCTTTGTTCTATACATGTGGAAAAATAGAAGATTATCAAAAAAAATATTGAAAAATATCAGTGCACTAGATATTGATGTCCTTCATCCAACAAAATAAAATAAAATTGATACATACAAAAAAAGTTATGCTTTAGCCAGTGAATCATGTCTAAATTGTAAAAGGTTCAACTTTGAAACTTAATTAAGAAAAAATATTCAATGAAATGCTATGAAACCAATTGCATGCACTAGATATCATAGTTAGAATCTAAAATTGAAAAAATTAGAATTTTATCCTTCATAGAAAAAAATTTATGTGTTAGCCAGTGATGTCAGTCTTTAAAAATGGTGTTTACTGTTAAAAACTAATTTTCGAAGGAGATGGAAAAAGAAGTGCAATCTGATTCAAAAAAAATTAAAAAATATATATTTAGAATCTACAAATAAAATTTCACAAATCACTAGTTTGCATCATCTTCAAATTCCTCACGGTTTAGCCACTATAGGTGCCCGAAAGTGAAGATTTAGTTAAAAAAAGTTAGTTTAATGTCTAGTTTGGCCAAAAATTATAAACCAGTATTGTGGGATCACCCAACCTACTCATGATTAATATGGTATTGAGTTCCAATACACATGTATCTTATCAACACTCATCATAAGAAGGGTCATCTACATGTTTTTTTTAGTAGACCAAAGAATAAATCATCTAATATTAGGCCCATGATCCTTAAAACATGTGCATGAGACAATGTATCACATTTTTGGTAGAGACCAAGATAATTAATTATTGCCTATTATAAAAAAATCAATCATTCTACATTGCAAGACAAAATTGTTGGGAGACAAGCATGGTAGTATATCAATATCCTAATATAATATAGAGCATCATATTACATGTCAACTCATATGATTATAATTTTAGGAGTTGCACACTATTTGTGCATATATTTTATTATAATTTAAGACTAAGTCTTTATGTTTATTGTAAGTCACTGCAATCAAACCTATTCATCTTACTCAAACTATGAATCAATAGTTATTTGTTTCTTTCTACTAAAAAAGTTATATTGATTGTGGCGTTGGAAAGTGTACTCTTTTACATTTTCATAGTATGTTTGGGTCCCTTAATAAGTTGGGCTTAAGTAAGCCTCTACTTGGCCCAATTATGCATTTAAAAGCCTAATTAATCTCATTTTTCAAAAGGGAAACTTGTATCAAACAATTACAAGCAATAATTAAAATGCCTTGAAATTGGTGTGTCCTAGGTTTGGGGCCTAGGACCCATTCACTCAAGGGTGAATGGGTCCCCCTTAAGTTTAGGACCCCAATTTTTAATATGTTTTTGGCAACATTTTTATGATTCAAATTCAATTTGCAATTGTCAACCTTTGATGTTTAATTTTTGGGAAATTATAAAATTACCTATAAATACAAGGTCTTTTATCAATTCAAATCCTATAAGCAAGCTATAGTTTTCATGTAAGCATTCCTAAAGCTAATATTATTGTCAAAGGTGTTCAAGAGAAAATTTCTCAGTCATTTGTTGCAACATTCAAGATCTCAAGCATTATGTCAAAGTTATCTTCATTCATTCATGTTTTTGGAGCTAACATTGTGATGTAGGTTTCAAGCATTCAAGCCATTTCATGCAAGATCAAGACCTTGGAGAGATGTGTTATATTTCAATCCTTCAAGGATCTCCATTCAAGGGTTTGGTGAGTTGCAACATAGCCTTTTTCATTCATCATTCCTTCCATTCATGTTTTATTTCATTTCAAGGTTTAATTACCAAAATGGGGTTTGACCAAGGCAAACCCCCATTCACCAAAAACAAACAATTTTCCCCTCTTTGTGTTTGCAGATTTGTAGGTGAAGAAGGATTAAAGATTGATCAAAAGTGCAATTTTGCAAAGTTTTCAACATTGTCATCAAGCCATGAAAACTCACTTGTAGAATTTAATTCTGACTTTTTGACTATGAAATCGAAAGGAATCAGGAGTGCAGATCTAGGAAAAAAGGACTGTGAAAACAAATTTTGGATCCCTGTAGCAAGACCCATTTTCCCTAGGGAGAATCTTTCCCAAGATGACACTCAACAAAATCTTTTGGTGACAAGTGCATAAATTCATAACCTTCTTAGATCTGTTGGAACTTTGTTGATTCTACTAGATTAAGGTTTTAAATTGATGATTCATGTTTTACATTACATAATTTAATTCATTTAATATTTTTCATTTATCTCCCAAAAGTGCATTTTAGGTTGATTTACCCCGTCCTTAGTCATAAGGAAAACAACAAGATATCCATTAAGATTGACGCACTAAGGGTTGAAATTAAATCTTTCCCTAGGGTACTTCTTTCATAATGAACTAAGGAAGATAGGTTCATCATACCCCCTTCATATTGGTGAACCTATTTCCCTATGTTTCATTGATAAACAAGGTGAAACTGCTTCAATAAAATCTTTTAAAAGTATATGCAAATCTATTTTTTGTATTTAATAATGATTACCATATTATTAGAAATTATGTGATTGTAAAATCAATAATAAGAGATAAATCAACAAACAATAGATAACACAAGATTTACATGGAGAAACCCTTTTGGGAAAAAAATCCACATGAAGAAGAGGAAAATTATGTACTAATATTCAAAGGAGAAATACACACACACACTAACACTCTAATCTTTGACAACACTCTAGCAATACCTATGTACCTATAAACAAGCTCATAAAACTACTATCTCATGTCGATAATTTATAGAGAAATAGGAGAGAGATACCACAAATGATTTTCCAAAATAATGTACCATCAAACCATGGTAAATTTCAAAAACTCCCACTTCCAAAATGAAGAGGAATTCTAAGAAAAGTAAATGTAAATCCCAATGAGCCATAAATAGCAAAAATAACCTCCATAGCAATAATAGATATCATCTTTGACTTATGAATCCTCCATAATGACACATATCCCAAGGTAGGCACCTAAAATCATCACCTAATTCATATGGTACCCACCAACAACATTCAATATGATCCACTATTCAATTCTCATTCCTAAGTTGAGAAACTCCACCTCCTACATGAATACATATGACAACTAATATCAATATTTCAATGGAATATAAATTATAAATTAATTTCCAATTGCACCCTATATATCCAAGGACACATTCCAAAATTGATAGACATTGAATAATACATAACATTTCAAGGTAAATGACACCTTAACCTAACAAGTTATTTTTTTATTTGTGAGAATTTTTTGTGCTAGCTACACGGGGTTGGATAATTCTTAATTGGAGCTTCCATCAATGATTGTACCATTTTATATCAAAGAAAATTTTGAGTCTTGAATAAGAGTGAAGAGTCTTTCAATACTATGTAATAGTAAAGGTCCTTCTTAGGATGGGTTTGGTTATTTAGGGGGATATAAATATCCAAGTTTCAAATCCCAATTATAGGTAGAAGAAAGTAGTGGCTTAGAGTGGTCCTAAGAAATTTGCTTCCTTCAAAATTGTGAATTTTAGCTCTAAGTTAGACACTAAGAAAGGTAACGAAATTTCCTTGAGAATTATAGATGGGGAAAGAGTTAGCTATCTATGAATATATTCAAGTTCCCCAAATCAATCATATATCTTCCCATTCTCCCAAAAGACCTGATTTAAGGGCTCATGAGGTGAAATTCCTAAGAGGGTAGGGGATTCAAAGAAAGCTATAAATAATCAATTAGGAATAATAAAAGAGTTCATTAGTGAGAAAATAATTGAAGGATCTACAAATTTATCTAGACAAGGAGAAAAGGGAGAAGGGTTCAATGAGCTAGATGGATCTTTTATCACAAAATCCTTAGATTAAGGAAGTAATGGCTAATATAGAAAATAAGGTGGGAAGGATTGAACATGAGTTGTAATATGTGAGAAGAAACCTAGAGGAGGCTAGAAAGAAAATTCAATTGGTTGCTATCAGCAATAAGGAGAGTTAAGATAGTACTAGGAAGAGAAAGAGCATTGTAGAGTAAGATGGACCAAGCAATAGGACTAAATGGTAGAAGAAAAAACAAGGAAGTAAAACTAAGAAGGATAAGGTGGATAATTGAATCCTAACTTATTACCAATATAAAAATACTAGGAGGCAACTAAAATCCTTAATGATCTTGCCACTTATTAATTACAGTCCTCTTAGTCTATCTTTTTACTAATTTTAGGTTGACCTCCCACTAGATTTTTGCTAACCATTTCTCTAGTTCTATGAGGCATGGGTTAGTTTTTAGGATTAGTTTCAAGTTTGTTTCTATTTAGTGCTTTTTAGTTCTTTCTTTATGATTGTGTTTAAGGTTATGGGGCCCTTTCAAAACCTTTAATTTCACCTTTATCAAAATATAAATATAAATAAATAAAATGACTAAACTACTCTAATATACTATAACAAAAGGATAATCTAAATTAAAATAAAGGAATTCCACATCAGGGATATAAAATATTCTAAAATGTAGAATTGATTATTGTTGGTAGCCAATTTATCTTCAAGGACTCAATTTCTTTTTATCCTCTATCTTTTCAACTTTGTATAAGCTCCTTCTTATGTAAGGGGGTGAGAAATGAAACACGAGGACTAAAGGAACATAAAACATGGGAGTTACTACTATTTTTGATAGACTTTTAAGATTTAGAGCTAATAAAATGGTTATTTGAGAAGCATATAAATTATGTGTGATTTTTGTTCTAAGAAAGATGCAAAATACTTGGAATATTGATGTATTTTTTCAAATAAGAGCTCACACCTACTACTATGTGTAGATGATGAAAGGAAAGAGAAAAAACTTTAAAAGAGGAAACACTAAAAAACCTCTTGCAAAATATATTTATAATTTATTAATAATATATTATCTATAATCAATGAAGGAAACTAGAGATTTTTAATGTTGGGTATATTGAGCTATGTGTTAGGAAATAACACATCAATACCCACATACTTTAATCCATTTCCTACATAACCCCATGAGAGAAAAGCATGCATGCAAGCTTATAGAATAATTGTAATGCATAGATCATAATAGACAAGCCACAGTATAATACACAAGATATACCCTCAGAAAACCCTTAAGAGGGAAAAATACAACCTCCAAAAGCATTCATACTCCATCTATTATTCAAAAAATAAACAATACATGCACTTACAAAGTTACCATGAATACTTCTAAAGCATCAAGCTCCAATGCATCCTCAATGTGTCCAAGCATGAATCCACACATCTCATGTCATGCTTCACATATGCACTCCTTAGAAAGACTCAATAATGACAACCCACTCACCCATCCAACCTTAACCACTAAACATGTGTTTGCTTTTATAGATACAAGCTCACAGAAATACAACCAAGTGGTAAGATAAACCCACATGCCACAAAACCAAGTGAACATAAAATCATTAACGCCTCATTTAATATTGGGTACCAATTTTTCACTTTATTAAATATTTCCCCACTATTAAATTATTATCCTATGTCTCCCACATATTAAATAATAAACTAATGTTACAATACAAATTTACAAGTGGTCCCAAATAATTATCTAATGTGGCTAAACACACCTCCTAGTTGCACCATAACTAAATAATTATTTTAATTACAAAAATTATAATATAGCAATTTATGCAATAACGTACAAAACCATATCCTAATGCTATAAATAGATCAACAACTCATACACCAGATTTAGTGTAAGAAATAGCACATGAGAAAAATCATGCAAGAAAATTTAATAAGAAAAACAATTGGTTTTACCAATAATCATATCTTCATCAAAATTGAGAATCGTCGAGGTAGTTGACACACTAGACTGGCTAAGAATCCCCAAGGAATTTCTAAGTTTGGCAAAGGGATAATTTGATTAAAAACCACACAATTCTATGAATTGACGGCTAAGATGCAATTTTTTAAGATAAAAATTATAAACACTTGATAAATAAAAAATAAACAAAACAAAGGCAAAAAAGGTCTTATAGGCTGATTTAGCACTTCTATGAGGCTTGAATTAGTTGAAAGGGAGTTTATTCACAACACATGGGTCATGTACTAAGCTATCAATTTTTCATCAAACTTTCCATGTATCTATGTCCATATTTAAGCACTTACATGTTTGATTCCTCAAGAAAGGAAGTCTATATAAGTAAGTATGTGTTGCTTCCTAAAATAGAAGTTTGTGGCCATAACACTTACTTGATGTCTCACATTTGGAACTACAAAAACAAAACAAATGACCATGTGTAGTATAAATCCATATTTTAACTAAAGTTTGAAATAAAAAACATGGAGAAAACTACTTTCTATTCACATAGGGTTTAAGAGATACTACCCCAACGCTATTTCTATCTAAGATGTGTAAGAAAAATAAAGAGACACAACTTAAGTGCATTTCAAATAAGAAGTCAACTAAAATTTAGCAAAAATTTTGTAGGAGAATTTAGTGGTGTAAGGGAAAGTCTTGCATCACTCAAAAGAAGAAGAAAAATTCCTTATTTCCTTTTTTTTTTTGGGTCCCATGATGACACTTAAGGGGTGTAAGACAGTCTGAAGTCTAACAAGGCTAAAAATGGTCACCTTCTATTTTTAGTAAGTCAGCCTAAATAGGTATGTATGGACCTGAAATTTTACCCCAAGAAATGGAATTGAAAATGAATCCAATGGTAGAAGAATCATCCCAATATCATGCACCGTTTGAGAGATTAATTTTTTTCTCTTGAGAAATTTCTCCAATAAAGTTTCAAACTCAAATTTCAAGTCCTTTGAAGTCCTTAGAAGCCTCAAAAATCTTGAAAAGGGGATGAAATGATCTGCATATCATTTGGTGTTATATCTCTTTGTGAGCTTTCCAATGATATATAATAATATCAAATCGGACATCCGAGTCAAAATTTATGGCTCTAGGAAGCTGTGTTACCAAAATGGGAATTTCAAATGAAATATCTTCCTGGGCAGGAAATTGAATGGATGGACCTTTGGGTGAAAAATAAAAAAGGGGGAGTTACATTTTCTGGAATATTCTAAGGTGGTTATTGGTTCTAAGTAAAGGGATGAATAGAGGATACAAAAGGTGGCTCCATTAGTGTAGATTGTGGCTTCAAATTGTGGAGTTTTCTTTGAGAGTTGATTTTCTTTATAGTGAGACAAACCCATGTAATTGTTGCATAGTAATTTTTGAATTTGTAATATTCCATTTTCTAAAATAAATCAAAATTATGTTGTTTTCCTTCCTGCATTTTTCTGTGTTAATATTTGTTGTCGTATGTGTGGGTGTTGGGTGGAGTAGCCCTTCATCAAGAAACATGGATGAGAGGACATACTATGTTGGTGAGGATGTGAAGTATACTATGTCAAATTGTTGGGATTTCCCACAAAAAAAAATACCATACTACGAACAAAACCAGGGGTATAAACTAAAAATTAAGGTTTTATGAGATATTTTTTCTAGTAATTCAAAAATTGTGAGCTTTAGATTAACTATAAAGGATTTAGGTTAAATTACAGTCATCAAAGAGCTAGTGAGATTAGGATTGACATTATGATGGTATCCCAACCTCATGTACTCTCACATGTATGTAATATTATAAAAACTGATTTACCCTATTTTTTATTTTTATCAAATTCACAAATTTTAGCCCATCAATTTTAGGGTTGGCAGGGTGAAAAAGTAGGCCTCTAAGCTAGGAATACATGAAATGATTTTATTTTTGTTTTCATGATTTTTTTGTGCTTTTTGGTCAGCTTTAATTTTTGTGGGACAACAATCATGTTTCTTATTTTTACCAATTAATGAATAGCTCAAGTAATTATTCATTATGATGATTTAGAGATCCATTGGGTGAATTGAAGGTCACCTCTTATAAAAAGGAATAAGTCCAAAAATAGAGTTAAATTTTAGGGATTTAGTGAGTAATTTTCAAAATTTATTCTTATTTTTTTAGGGTTTTTTTTTTTGGGGTTCCTAAGGGAACTTGAGTCACACTTGGTAGGATTCATACATCCATTGGAATAATGTGAAGGAGTAGTCGTAGTTGTATATTTTGAGGGATTTATTGGCTAAGGATCAAGCCACACTATAAAAGGTTTTTATATTGAATCTCATGGATCCCATTAGTTTATCCTTACAATAAGATTTATCATGACATTATTACATACTACAACATGTACTAAAACACCTTATAGTTTTGTAAACTTTAAAAGTGGATAATCACTCTCACAATGTCTATCAAATGTTGGGCTTTCTCGGCTTCCAAATAGGAAAATTCAAAGATAAGGTAGATGGACTCCACCTCATGTTGGTGTCCTAAATGTTAATAATGATGGCTCATCCAAGGGAAATCCTGGGTTTGCTAGAATTAGGGGAGTTGGTAGGGATACTTCGGGTGATGTCTTTTTCTTTTTCTCCAATTTTTAGGGTCACCAAACTAATAATATTATGAAGTATCTAGCTATCCTTATTGCTCTAGAAAACGTTTGTTCCCTTAGTTTGTGCAAGGTCATTTGTGAATCAGACTCTAGGATCCTAGTCACTATATTAAATAAGTGTAAGTTGGATGCCCGGTGAATTGGAAGTTGACCTCGATAGTTCAACACATTAACCAACTAAGTAGTTCTTTGGATTTGGTTTCCTTCATTCATATCCTGAGGGAATGGAACAATGTAGCAGATTGTTTAGCCAAATGGGTGTCAAAGTATAGGGGTAATTGGAACATTGGTGAATGGGAGCATCTCCCCTTGGAATATTTCCAAAGATTGAAGATGTTGGTTTAAGAGGATATTCAAGAGTATCGAGGGGGTTAGTAGGATTTTTGATGGTGGGATCCTTGTAAGCTTTGTTTTTGTATGGTAGGGTATTCCTGGTGGACCCCTGATGATTGTGTTCTGGTTCCTTGATTGTATTGGTGCTTTCTTTGTTTAAATAAAATTTTATCTCTTTTTTCAAAAAAAAAAATTGGGGCATCTCATCAAGGGGGACAATCTTATTATTGATGACTAGACTTTTGAGGTACAAAGGAATAACTAGGAGACTTATATGGGAGACAAGGACCCTTTGATAAGGAGAGGGGTTCAATGGGGTATAGTGCTATATTTGTATATTCCACCTCTTTGAAAGGATATTATTAGCTTGATTACCTCTAGGTTATCCAGAGATAAGAAGGCATATATACTTTTCTATCACTAGGCTCTATGATAAGCGAAGAAAGGATGGGTTTTTCCCAAGGTCTGAATATTTTGGCTCATGTTTATAATTATTTTTATAAGATTATTTATTGCAAAGTATTATCATTTAGTCATACCTCATTAATTATGGGATGGACTTTTGGTATATCAAACCTTATAAATGACACATGCCTATTTTAGATTGGGTGTCCCCTAAGATAGTGAGATGAGGGAATGTTGGCCATTTTATGTATTTACATGGATAGGGGTGGATTCTTTGAAGATGCAGATATGATAATGAAACCCTATAAGAACATCGCTTGGAGATGGTCAAGAGATGACATTGTAATGATATTTTTTCAAGGAGAGATGCTCCTAATAAACATGAGGAAGGTGGTGGAGATCCTTCTTATATGATGACTCCTACAATAGTTTGAGGAGGTTCCTCCTAAAATTTTGGCCCCTATTATTACATATTATAGATCCACTCATGAGTCAAGAGAATCTAATGAAGGATAGATTAATGGAACCCTACTTGAAGGAAGAGTAGGGTGGATCCCCAGCATAAAGGACCACATTCTATATTATATCTAGCCCAACAATATCATTAGCTAACAATTGTAGGGGTGGAGGGAAGAATGGTCTTAATGAGGAAGATTAGGAGTATGATATTGATGATGAGGCAAAGGAGAGCACATCACAACAAGAACATAGATAAAATAAAATAGGCTAATTTTGCATAGGATAGTGTAAATCCATAGGGACCACCACCATAGATATTGGTACCATGGGGACTGGCATTGTATGACCTCAATTGGTAGCTAGGAGATCCTAGTGAGTTCCTCATTTTGACTATTGTTCTTTAAGACATATGATAATAGTATTACTTATAATGTAGAGAATGGTATCGTAGATTCATAGAGGTCACCTTGATGGGAATCTTCAACACCATCAAATATAACCACAAGGAGTTGTTGGTCGATTGGAATCTACCTATATTTGTAATATGACATACATATTTTTTCTCCACCCCTCATACAAGTCAAGATATTATGGCCATATAGAAGAGGATCATTAAGCTAAATGTGAATAATAGATTTTTTAGGAGCTTAGTAGGAGGAAGAGTCAACCTCAACCATCATACACATTGTCACTCATAAATTAGGACACCCACTCACTCCTAGGGTTATGGATATAGGGAGGAGAAACTTGTGAGGTTAGAGATAGGTGAGAGTGGAAAAAAATAGAGGAGAAAGATATTTATGCAATGAAGATATCAGGGATGACTTGAGTGTTTGGTGTCTTGCTTATTTTATCTTTTTTTTGCTTGCCCCTTGAATGGGGAGATTTTATACAAAGGTGTGTAGATATTTATATTATTTTAATTTTTTATGTCTCTCATGATGGAGATTTTATACTCAGGCATTGATATTTATACATGTATAAGTTTGTTCAAATCATTTTATTTTGTATTGACTTAAATCTTGTCATATTTGATGTTATGTTTACTATAGTTTATCCTTATGCATATGATGGTTTATATTTTTTATTAAATTATTTACAAATGTACTTATATATGCTACAATATTCATTTTCTATCTTTTAGATTAATGGTACATACATAATGGATATATATGGATGTAGAACATGCAAATAATGGATTCAAATGGTTATTTCACATGAATATGTATTCACTTTGATTTATTTTTTATATAATATGAATATTCTATAGGCACTATAATTTCTCTTTATAGGATTTTTGACTTAGTATATTGTAGGTTGACTTATATAAAACTTGCTCATTAGACATGTTTTTACTCATAGTGTGGTCCCTTTTCTTCTCTTGTTGGACCATTTTCTCAAGTTGCCAATGGATGTCATGGTTCTCCTTGTTGTTGTTTGGGTGGCTCTGTTAGGGTTAGAGATGGCAGATATAACAATTAAATGCAGATTTAAATAATAAACAGAGAAACTAAAACATACACAGAATAAATCATAACACAGAGAATTTAACGTGGTTCACCCAATCTGGGCTACATCCACCAAACCGCAGCCATCCAATACTTTTATTATCCAGTGCAAAACCTATTACAATCTCACGAATAATCACGTTTTCTCATACTGTAACCCCCATTCCAACCCTTTTTAACAAGCTTTGAGAAGCTTCCGAATTAGGGTTTTACAAAGTCATTTTTCCTTTTCGCTGACGACACGAAAAAAATGGCAATAACCTGGGGGCTGCCACCCCCGAACCCCCGCCCGGGGCCCTACCCGGCCCCGGACCCCGGCGAGGACGGGGGGCCAGGGTGTACAGTATACCATGGGCTATACAGTATAGCATGATTAGTCGCCACACACCAACAGGCTCTCTTCCCTTTCCTCCAGTTTGTGTCTTCTTTTAAGGCAAAGATTACTCCTATTGAGGTGGAGTCCTCTCTTTTAGAGGTAGAGTTGGGGGTTGTGGATTTGTGGAGGTGATTTCCTTGTTGTTGCTCCCTACTATAACAATACCTTTTGAGGTGGTACATGATCCTATGGAGGTGGAGTTGTTATGTGTTATAGTTTGGTTGCAGTGGTGGTAAGGTTTTTCATGGCATCTACTCCTATAAAGGGGAGCTTACTCCTTTAGAGGTGGAGTTTGTTTCGGCCCTTTGTGTTTGGTGGTTCTGCAAGAGATATTCTTCTTCCCATTGGTGTGGTTGGGTGGTCTCCTCTCCTATTTTAGTGGGAAGGTGGTTTTTTCTAATCAAGCTTTCTTGGTTTTCCTGCTTGGTGGATCTAGGCTATGATGGTGTGAGCAGTGGGTTTAAGGTCCCCATAAAAACCTGATGTGTTGTGAGGGATTTTGATCCCTGTAATATGGATGTAAGTAGGTTTCAAGTTCTCTTCTAAACCTGATTTGGGTTCAAGATCCCTTGTAAAAATTGGTTGTGTTGGGTTTAAGGTTCCCATTAAAACCTTTTCTAATTTGTGCAGGTTTGGGTAGTCATGTTGTTCATTTGGTGATCTATTGTTGGATCGTTGTTGGTTATCTTTGGTGTATTTTTGTGCATCTTTTTCTTCTTTGAGTGGGTTTCAGGTCCCTGTCAAAACCTACTTGTAAATGGTTTTGGGTCTATTAAAAACATGTTATAAATGGTTTCGAGTGCATTCAAAACTTGTTTTTCCCATATAATCATAACTTGCTCATTAAAATTTTAAGATGTTGGATTTTAAGGGGATTAATTGGAGACATAAAAATAGAATGGGTGAGTTGAGATAAGTTTGCAAAGGGATAGATATTTATCAAAGTATAAACTAATCATTAAACTAGCATCAAACATCATCAAGTAACTAGCTTTGTGAGATTGATCCAAATCTAAAATGATCGTAAAACTAACACCAAACATTATCAAGTAACTAGCTTAAGTGCTTCCTATACATAGATTGATGGTGGCCAACATGTCAAATCTAGGGTAATGAGAAGCATCCTCAACAAGGATGGCCTTTTGAAAGTGATTATGTCTCTTAGTTCTTTCACTTGTGTGTTTGTTTGTGTGATTTTCTTATATACCTCTTTTTTAATGTCACCCTCATAGTTTCCACCAAAATCTACACTCAAAAGTATATATTAAATAATTATTTTCTTTTCTTTTTCTCATTATGTTTTCTTGTAATTTTTATTTTATTTTATATTTAGATTATTGAAATCCCTTAAACTAACCCCACTCTAGAAATAAGTGAAGGCTTATCACCAAGGATTAGATAAGGTGAGTAAGTGATTGGACACAACCAAATGGTACCTTGTGGCTCCCAAGACTTAGATCCTTTATTTAGGAGAGTTAAGGAAGACTTGCTTGTTAGCTTCCAAGTAGTATTGTAGGCTACGCTACTTGATCTGAATAAAACTAGAAAATGATAATGACTAAATTGAGGATTAGTTTAAATCTCATAACTAATTTACTTAGATTGTTGGGAATGTAATGGGAACAAATGGCATTTTGAGACTAGGAAAATCTCATGACCTAGCAGAGACAACCTAAATATTAGCAACTATAGAATTTGACTAGGATGAAAATTGAAAAATAGAAATCAACTAATAGATAAGAGGGTGATATGAAACAATGTAATGCATATTTTTTGAATTTTACATGTAATATTTCTTAAGGTGGAGAGCATTATTAATTTTCCATTTACTCTATGTCTTCCTTGACAATGTATGGGCCTATCCAATTTATGTGAAATTTTCTTTATTTTAATGTTTCTTGTTCTTTATGCTCCCCTTTCTAAGTGCTAAATCCTGAACTTTAATTGATTGAGTGGATGCCTCACCACTTCTAGCTAGATTTATTTTTTATGAGTTTGTTACTAAGGATTTTGAAAATGTGAAGAATGATTAGTGATGAAATCTCATCCACTAAGGGACCTCAAACAAGACATTATTAGTAAATAAATCTCATATTTAAAATTATTTATTATGTTTTATTTGTCTTTAATAAACTACAATAACTGATGTAGTTTGTGTGGGGTATGGTATTCTTCATGTTTTTTTGTGACAACAAAATTAATGATCATCTTTCCATCTACTCATCGATGTGATTCAATAGAATAATTTTCATATTCCTCCAAAATTTCTAGGATTGTTGGGTTTTTCATTCTAATAGAAATTCATATCATTCACTTTCATCAAAACTCTTCACCTTTCATCTTAATCTAGGAATTTTTTGATAGTTTTAACTTGGACTCGAGGTATTTCCCAATTTTTATTTGACCCAATGAAACTACTAGGTGATAGTTCATGTGTGGGCATATTATTCATTGGTGATTTTCCTAGACACTTAGGACCATCGCTAGTTTTTTTGTGTCAACAAAAACATTATCATCAAATTCATGGCCATTGTATACAATAACATTAAGATATTTATAGTATGTCATTTATTTAGGTAGGGTCTCACCTATTTTTATTTTCTATATGATTCCATATATATTCATGGTTTAGAGATAACTTCCTTACTTGATATACTAGGGGCAACTTCAAGTTCACTTTCAAATTTTTCACCTTTAGTATTAACAAATATATTATCTTATCTATTTTTTTGATATTGTTAGATATGTTGATTATGGTTAGATGAATTTGATTTGTAAAGCTTATCCACTTTATAGGAGGTAGCCATAAAATACCATCTATTTAATTTTTTATAATACATCATTCACTATGATCCATATGTAACTTCTCTCGCATCTTCTTCAACATTTACAAAAAAATTAGGATTCAAGAACATATTAAAAACATGTAGACTTGGTTCATTCCTTAGAAGGAGAATTGAAAGGTCTAAGCTTTCTCTAGTAATTGTACTTTTTTTTTAGTTGTCTTTATGGAAATAATCACAACTCATTTTTAAATCTATCCTTTTCTAAAAATACAAGTTTCTAGGTTCTTGATCATCTTTTTTATTTATTCCTTCTTTCTTAGGTAGATGGTTTGTGAAATAGGTTAAGAGATCATGACTTTGTTAGTGGGAAACTTATAATCCATATTTATCTCAAATATCTTCTTGGATATATCCTTTTCAACATGTTTAATGCTTTTGGTCCTCCTCTAGCAATGTATATCTTCCCAAGTGTAAGAATCTAATCTCCTAGAATAAGGTAGAAAAAATTTCCTTCATCTTGTGAATCTAGGGTCTTCCCAGCAATAGATTATAATTAGTGTCCTTGTCAATGACATAGAACATAATGGGAACCGTCTTAATTTTGAATGTGATTGAGAGGGTATTTTCTAATGGTTGTGGATTTTAGGTTATTGTACCTATTGATATTCAAATCTAAATTTGTGTAAAAATGTACTAACATGGAAAATTCCACAAGTGTGGGCTTTGGAAGCTCCAAAACTATTGATATTCAAATATACAATAGTCATGTAGATCATCTCAATACAAGGTGGTATTGTTTCATCCTACCCCATTCTCTTTAAGAGGGAAAGGGGAATGATGTTCATTATAGCCCTATCATTTACTAAAGTTATTTTCCACATGACATAGATCCAAACTTGTATATACAAGCCAATATCATCTCTTCTCACTAGCTTAGCCTCTAGAAGAATATGCTTGAGATCAAAGAAGAATCCTCTATTAATTATTTGGGTTATAAGAGATTCTTTACCTTTCTCATTTTGGACTAACCCAATTAACCCTAACATTTTGGTTTACCCCTTATTTTTCAATGGGGTGGAAAAACGTGGTCCTTCTAGGTTCAAGATAACTATCAACCTAGATGTAGAGAATCCAAAATAACTAGGTTGGCTCATTTTGTTGGCATGTTGGTGTAGAGGTAATGGATTTTGATGGATCCACAATTTTAAATTTTGAGGGTGATGGGTCCTTAATTACTACCATTGTTTATAACATCATGAGGGTGAAGGAACGTGTCTATGAAATGGATTTTTTTTTCCTTTACAAGTTGGAGATAAACAAATTATAGTCTTGGTGGGTTTATGTAGCATGATCCCTAGTCTTGTGGAAGGATAATTTTTTGGGATCACAATTTCTAGCTCTTTAGCAAGGATCATAGTATTTTTCCTAAGAAGTAAGATTATCTTGTTCTTAGATATCTCTCTAACAATAGTTTTTCATTTTTTGGGTATCATTTTGAGGATGATAGTCAATGATGTTAGCCACCATGTGAACATTGTGGCTTCCTTGATTCAAGTAGCTATTATTTTTATTGTAGTTGTCGCTATTGTAATGATGGTTATTATTGTTATTATCATTATTCTCTGTAGGTGGATAATTTGTGAATCCATTTATTGTGGTGTTTATATGAATTTTTAAGATATTAGGTGTAAATAAATTGATGTTTTTTTGTTATTTTTATTGTTATTGTTAAAGTTTTGATTATTTCCCTAGTTTTGGGTTGCCAACATTCCATTATTTCTATCTTTTTTCCTTATCTTGTTGCTTGTAACTTAATCAATTCTTAGGGCATTATTCAGGGCCTCTTTATCATGCTTGTAAGGAATTTTCTAGACCTCCTCTCATGTGCCCATAGTTAAATCATGTAAAAAGAGATTTCATACATCTTGATGGTCAATATGTGGTGTACTTGTTGATTGTTGTCAAGTTAATAACTATGAACCTAAATTCTAATACCTGCAAAACACAATGAATGAACACATTTATAAGATCAAATGCAAGTTAGAATAAAGATTCCCCATAGAATCCATTTAACCATATTCAAAATAGAAATAAGACAAAAACACAATGAAAGAAGATGAAAATAAGCTAAATCCTATTGAGAATATGCAAACTCTTGATCTTATGGGGGAGTTGGTGCCAAATTGATGTGGAAATTGGCCCTTTCCCAACTCCTTTGCAAGCTTTGATGATGAATGGTGATGGTGATCCACTTTGATGAAGAATGATGAGTGCTCCAAGCTAAAAACCTGCATAACCTAGCTAAGATTCAATGATAATGGATGAGGATTGCTAATGATTTGAGCATGGTAACTTTACTCAAATTGTGGATGATTCAAATTGTGGATGAGCTCTTCATTTATAGAATTCTAAGATGGATGAATGCCAAAAATGAAGCAATGTGGGACTAACATTCAACCAATGGCAAGGTGCCACTTGTCAACATTTGATAGGATGAAGGTTGAGCACATTTTGATCCATGTGCAAGTTTGAAATTTGAATTTGATGAGATGACATGTTTAGGGGGGATGAAATATGAGTTAAATGCCAAGTGGGAGACATGTATGAGACAATGTAAGAGCCTTAAATGCTTTGTTGGATGGACAAGTCCTTTTGGGGGGAGATTTCAAATTTGCGGAATATTCCATCTTTGATGCCTTTTTGAATGAAAATAGATGATTTATAAATCAATTAAATTGATTTTCATGTACAAGTTGCAAAATCTAGACGATTTGAGTGATTAGGATTAAATTAATCAGGATTTGATTAATTTAAGGGGAGATTTAGCTCATTTGACTATTTGATTTAGATTTTAGGATTGAAATAAATCAAAAAGAGATGAAAATGATTAA
>VDFB02323286.1:0-88042 GCA_007258455.2 Sequoia sempervirens | reverse complement strand
GTGGTTTCCTATCTCCATCAGATATCCATGTCCTGGTTTGAGTCTGTGGATGGATTCAAGTGTCTTCATGTGATGATTCTTCTGGTGCTTATTGCTCATGCTTTGGATCCTATTTTTTCAAGAGCATATTATGTATTGGATTATCATATTTATATATGATTTTTGTAGCTCCTAGTTGGACGATAATGCATTAATATGTAATGTAATATGAGGTTAATTCAATGATAGTTGGTTATCTAGGTTTATTTGATTATGTTCCTTTCATGTGCATGGTATCTATATCTTCTCATATGAATGAAAGTTAATCTTAGGAACTTGAGTTGGTTAAGGAATGAACTTTAGATCCTAAATCTTAAATGGGATGTATGCTTTATAAGATATGCTTCTTAAAAGATATTTCATTCTTATGTACTAGGATAAGCATTTATGGGAAAAGTAATAATTGGAATGAGTAGATGGTTAATTTCTATAGACATATTCTTAATGAGGAATTTCTTAGCCATAATTCTTATTGCTACATGTTATAAAGGAATGATGATGTATCTCATTGAGTAATAGAAAACTATGTTGAGGTAATATGTAGTGATGCATATCATATTGTTCTTCACTTTGGAATTATTCTTCTTACATTCTTCATGGCTATGTGGGTATCATCATTATTCCTTATAGTAAACATAGTAAGGATACATGATGTGATTAATTGGTGGTGGTATGGTGTTACTAATTCATGTATGTACAATGTCATTTATGTATCTTTTTTCTATGGAACACTACATAAGGGTGTTAACGAACTTACCTTAGATTCTATGTAACATTGTACTCTGATGTAATGAAAAAGGGTATTTGGTCAGTGTTGTATGGAGTAGGAGATAGTATAGGATGACAAATGAACAAATGTTATCTAATTCTTAATTAAGATAATCTAGGAGTGTATCATGATGTACCTAAGTCTTGGAAAAGTAACTATAAGATGTTCATTTCATTTAGTAATTATGTAAATATGTCGCTATTGTACTTAAATGTTAAATTTTTATTTATCCTTGTCTAGTAGGCTGAAAGGGAAAAGAAATGTAACCATTTCTTATGGTAGATGTTGTTAGTAACAATGTTGGGGAACCTAGGAGGATTTAGACTAGAATGTAAATGATAAGTTCTATTATCTTTTGCTACTTCTTTATGAGTTATTGATGGTTTACTTCATTGTGAATGATATTAGTGACTTTAGATTGTATGTTCATTGGAAAGCCGCTCATTATGTTGAGTAACGTTAGTTAATGATAATCATGGTTCTTAATAATGTTAATGTTTTTTATTTTATTTTTTAAAATCATGTCTTTCACATTCATCTTTCTTTGTTGTCCTTTGGGTTCCTTGGTAGGGTGTTACACCTGGTATTAGAGCCCAAATTCTAACACTAGGCACTCTAGTTTCATATGAGCCAATTATGTTGTCCTAGTTGATTTTCCTTATATGACCTTGTTTCATTTCCATGACTTTTAGTTCTTTAAAAGTGCACATTTAGTCTTGGAATGCATGTGTAGGTTCAAATTATTTAGCTGGCTAGTTGGCATGTGGATTTATTTTGTTTGACTAAATGTGCATTAGGATAAGATGTTATTTTGCGTAGTTAGGTTACTTATGTTGTTCAATGCATTTTCATAATGTTAAGGATATATTGCATGTAAAAGGGTAGTTAGAGTAGACTAAGGAAAAGTATGTAGGTAGTTTATAGATGCATTATTGTCTATTCTTTGTGATTGGTATAATGCATTTGGAAGTAAGTTTATGTGATTAAGGTTTGAATTACCTGATGTGATATGTTTTATTGGATAGGGATACCTTTGCGTAATAAACAAGTGCATAGAACTAGGTTTCTATATTGAGAAATTATGATGACTATATTGGTATTTGAGCATCTTGTTTGCTATGTGTGGCTGAAACCTAAGATGTAATGTCTTTCTCTATTCTTAGTATTGTATAAATATAAAATATTTATGCATTGGATGTCTTGCATGTTGAATTTTTATCAGGGGATAACATGTGAAGTAATTAAGCTTAGGTATGAGGATAGAATGTTATACCGAATGAATAAAATTCAATGTGAATTTGATAAGTGAAGTTGTTAAGTGACCATGTTGATCATGACATTGACAGTTAGCATCAGGTGATATATGGAAAGGAGTGGAGTGAAGGAAAAATTGGTAAAGGGTTATGGATAATATGTAATGATATGAATCACATTGGTTATGGAAATAAATTTACTTATGGTATGTGATCTTTCAAAGAGTAATGTAATTGTGTATGTAATTATACTCCCCTATAAATGTGAGAAACCAATAACTATGCATTGGTTGAGTGTTGTGAATACCCTATACTTTCTTTTTGTGCCCATGGGATGGTGATATTGTGTACCCATACATGGGGAATATGTTGTATTTTAGGTGTGGGATTAACCATACCATTTTGTGTGCTTATATGTTTGTTACCTAATTGAGGGCCAACCCATGTGTGGTTGAGATTTATATATATAAGATTAGCCAAAAGCTAGTTTCATAGGTTCTCTTCTTTTGGTTCTCTAGTCCCTCAATCTGTGAAGGAGTAGTAGTAGCCACAAGGTTCCTTGGGTGGGGTGTGCAACATACACATATTGCAGCGTAGAGCATTTTCAGCTCAACCGATCTTGAGGAAAAGTACTCACTACTTCCCCTTATGATGGATCAAGGTACTTGATCCATATGTGCTAGCCTAATCCCCATAGTTTTGAGTACAACACTATTGGTATTTCTTGAATTATCCTCTACCTTTTCTTGATGGAAGGTATCATATGCCACATGATTTGTCAGTTGGGGGCCGGGGTCTAAGGTGAGAGGGACCTACATGGACAACCCAACTGGAACTATGTGATGAAATTTGTTACCACTTGGGTGACAGGGTCTAGGGTGAGAGAGACCTGCATGGACAACCCTAGTGAGACCATATGCCCCATTTATATGTATATTTTGAGGTCCAACATGTGGAGGGAGGTTTGTTACACATTATGAGATGCATTTTGTATCTACACATGTTTTGACATGATGCAATAGGTACAATGCCACACCCCACTGATGTTCTGACACAGTGATGGTGACGATGCCATGTTGTTGATGGTAGCAATCTAGGCTTGAGGACACGATGCCATGTGCATAGACATGTGAAGATGCACTATGAGATTGTGTTATGATAGCCTACTTGTGTGATGAGAATAATGGGTCCTTGTACACTTGTAGAGGGATACTCATGTTTTCTTTCACTAGTGTTTGGGTCGGTTAGCATATAGGTATGTCCTAGCCATGTATACCTCTGGCTACAATGAGTACCTACATGTGCCTTCTCCACGATTTTTCATTATGCAAGGAGTGTTATGTGCATGCCTACTTCCACATTGCCACAAACACACTGCCATGTGACATACGACTACTATGTTCCTTCTCCAAATGGCGTATGACCATTCCGCACTAAGATGCAATGCAAGATGGGGGCCAAGGTGCACATCCCATGTGGGCAACCAAGGAGTGTGTGGGTCACTTGGCTAGTCCATGCCACGTGACAACGCGATGCGGGGTGTAGCCATGGAGTACACTCCAAGCAATGTGGATGGTGTGCTCACTCCACACCACATGAGGGCTACTGCTATAGCCTGACGTTGTTCCCTCCTTCCTTGTGTGGTGTCTATTATCTAGTCACGCAGTGTTGTACAGTGAAATTTTAAAGATTGTGGACTTTCTTTATAGTTATTGATGATATTCTATTGATTGTGAAGACCGCCACTTTGTTTATGTATGATTGTGATGGTTTAGCCACACCTTGTGATCTTATTTGTGCATATCCCTTGTGGTTACATTTGATTTAGTGTTGAAACCGTGTGCATTTCTTTCTTTATTGCATAAATTGAATCTTTATTTGATATTATTTATGACTTTTGTGGCTAAACTAGTTTATCCTTATTGTTTTCGATGTCAGCCATGTGTCATATTGTGATTCCTCTCCAAGGACATATGAGGTGGACTTGGTGAGTGTATACGACGAAGCAGATGTAGGTAACCTTGAGGATGGGGGTATGTGAGGTTGTTACATAGCTATGACCCACTACCCATCTATGTGTGATGACTATCTCTTAGAGGCTAACCACCTTATATAACAAGAGATGGGTCATTGCGGTATTGTTTTGATGGTCTCACCATGTGTGTGTGGCTTAACACCATCAAACCACTGAGGGGGAGGTATGGGTTATGTGAGATGGATATTGGCTCTTGGCTCATGGATTATGTATCTTGGATTAGTATGTTGCTTTCTGGTGTCTAGATGGACCCTTGTGTAGCCTTGTGTTGTGCACTTCCCCATGATGTGATTGTGTATGTATGTGTTAGATGTATATTTCTTACATTTTGTTGTATATTGATGTAAAAGATGGAAAACCATGCTATCTTAAATGTGATTTTATTGTGATTCTATGGTATTAAATGGATTAGATGTTATTGAAAATAGTAAATTGTAAATTGAAATATGTTTCTGAAACATGAGATGGCGTGTATTGTTAAATATCAAGTAATCATTTGATGTGTTTTGCTTGTATGAGATTAAGGAGATGTTTGTATTGGGAATGTGAAATTGAAGTAATGGGAGTACTTTTGATATTTATTAGTGTAAAATCAAGTATCTTACTATAAGAGATTTATGGATTTCTAAATAAAGTTGTTTAGGAAAATATTACCTTCAAATGTGTAGCCAGATAGTGATTTTAATTGTAATGATTCAGAAAGAGAATGTGCATCAATTATAGAGTAGAGAAATTTTTGGACTAATGTTTTTATGTTTCCATTTTGAGACTTGCGACTTCCAGGAGTAAGTCAAGTTTTAGGGGGGGAGGATGTAATACCCCTCTAGTCTGGGCACTGCTTATAGGTATTATGACACTAAACCCTTGTTTAGTGATGGAATTAATTATAGTTCTTGTACTTAATTCTTAAGGTGTGTCTTATGTTCTAGGAGTGTGATACTCTAATGTTGGATGTTACTTATGTGATCTTATCTATGATAGAGATTAGAATATAGTGTGTAGTATGATTATGGTGCACATTGCTATTATATATATATAGTGGACTAACGATTTGATGATGTGCTTCATATATCATGTGTGTGACCTATCTATGGTGTGAGGGGATGGTTTCATGTCACTCTCTTAGGAGAGACACATGATGTCACGATTCTCTTTCACCAATGCATGAGTGTGGGTTATATATTATGTTGGTATATATGTACATGTCCTTGGTTTATGATGTAGGATTGCAGGTACTAGAAATTGACTCCACCTAGTCTCACAGGCCTGAGCATGCCTAAAAACAATCTTGATGGTGGTATGTGGAGATAGCATAGGGCCCTAAATATCCCATCGTTGAACCATTTCCTCATAGGAGGTGATTTTTTTAGTTGTAGTCACCTATTCGATGTTCCATTAAAGCAATATCCTTTACCCTAGTTTGCAAATGGTTTTGGTGGAGTGATTTTTGTTGCATAAATATTTTAATTGTGTTTAATTATGCCTTTTTATTTTTGGTTGGTTAAGAAACTCCCTGAGATATTATAATTTTGCATATGTATATATGTGTATTATGTTTTATGCATATAAGGTTATAAATATTTTTTTGATGAATAGGCACTAATCTATATTAATTTAAAGATTAAAATACATATTCACAAAAAAAGTGGGTGGTAAGAAGGCACACCCTAAGAGTCACATGGGTAAAACCTAGAAAAGAAAAAAACAACTAGTCACATGGGCCTAGCCTAGAAGTTCATGATAACAAACATAAAAAAGACCATTAAGTGGCCAAAGTAGTGCCACCAGAGTGAGGAGGGTCTTTGTCATCCATTTTCTTTCCCCATACATCAGTGGGGTCTCGAGTGACGTTAGGAAGAGGACACGAACCATCATTAACTTTTTTTTCTTTATCTTTATCTTCCTTGCGTCGAGGTGAGATAGCAAGTGCAAGCCATGGAAAAAATTTACCAGAGTATGGCCAACCAGAGCCAAAATCATGAGTGTCATTAGAGGGCCACCCAGAACCGCCACCATGCTCCCCATAACTCCTCTAGAGGGCCACCCTTGGCCAACCTGTGGAGGAGGAGAGTGGCTCCATCAAGAAGGGTGAGAACCATGCCAAAGAGTATCCTGAGAGAGGGAGAACACAGAGCCACTCTATTGTTGGCCCCGAGAAGGTAGCTGACTATGAGAGGAGGTGGGTGAAGTGGGCACCCAAGAAATAGTACACAGGGCATTCTCCCAGTGATCCAAAAGCACTTTCACCTCAAGTGCAACTTTATTCGCCTACACCTAAATTTGTAAGAGCACATTAGAACAAATGATAGGTTTAGAATACAAAGAAACATTTTTATCCATTTGAGTTTGAGCAAATATGCATGCATTTATGTCTTTCTATATAATGAAGAGGATTTCCACCCTGAATGTGTGCCAAAGCTGAGTATACTTAGCAGGAAGTCTGGGCGAGTCTCCCAACAAAATTATATTATAGGAAAAAGGCTCCAATCTAAAGGGTCGAAAGAAGTCATGAATCCAAGTCCAAAACTGCTAGGCTTTGGTGCAAAACCAAAAAAGATGATTAAAAAATTCATCTTGCTCACAAAAAGGGCAACGAGGTTCCTAGATCCCTAGGTGAACAAGTCGAGAACCCACAGGAAAGCCTTGGAAAATAATACACCAAGAAAAGTGGGAAAGTTTCAGCTCAACACTTGCATACCAAGTGGTAGAGAATCTTTTTTGCCAGACATGAGAGGGAGAATGAAGAAGCCACCTCTGGTTCAGACTTTCAATCATAGGAAAGTGTGGTGAAAGCAACCTATAACCAAGCCTAGGTTTGTAATTTTTGAAAGGGGTGTCTGGGTACCACTTCTTGTTCTTCCACCGGGGCTTGGACCCACAAATTCCCACCTTATGAAGCATTTCTAGAAGAATAGCATTCACCAAACCATCATAAGTAGTACGGTCCTAGTTTTGAAGCCTATAAAGGGAATGAAAATCTTTTGATGACATGATGCACATTGTGGGTCTATGAAACACCTGCTGTAAAGTTTGAATACCTTTCTTATGGAATCTGAGCACCTTAAGCCAAGGTGACTTAGCTAGAGGCTGATCATTGTTAGCAAAAAGAGATGACCACCAAACATTATGTTGACTGAGCAAAATCCCATCACGGAAACTAGAGCCAACCCAGTGGAGCTAGGGCTTAACTATCTCCCATGCTCTCCAAATGTTCCTCACCATGAAACTCCCCACAATTTGAACTGGTTCCTTCATGACTAGAAGGGTTTGAAAATCCAATCCCCTTCCAAGCGATTCTATGAATAGGAAATCCTGACTAAATACAATACCGGAGGATAATTTTCCAGGCCTCATCTCTAGCAAGGACCTGACTTATCAATTTTACAGACAAGGTAGTCCCTTATCGTTGAGTGGAGAGCAGCTAAAGTCCTCCAAAATCTCTAGGAAGGAAACAAAATTTCCAAGTGACACAGTGAAACACTCTATGGGACTCAGCAAAAGCCCAAAGAAAGCCCAGAGCAGCTTTTTGAGCTTGCCATAGGCATCTTTTGAAGGGGCCCAACAAGAAGAATAATAAACATGGGTAGCCACAAGAATTTTGGAGCACACTTGGAATTTCCCTACCAGAGAGAGGGGAGTAGTAATCTAATATGCAAGCTTTTTCTCAACTCTGGAAAGAGAAACTTGCCACAACTCAGTCGAAGAGGCCTCGAAAGCAAAAGGAATTCCCAAGAATTGAAATATTTCTCGTAGACCAATCCACTTCCAACCATACTATTGAAACCAAGGAGGAGTGGGAAATATAGACTGTCAATAGCACAAAGTTTTGTGCCACTAAATGATAGAACCAGAAGCAAGGAAAAATATATATTAAGACATTCCAGGGCTGCCTTGATATTTTCTTCTTCCTCTAGGAGAGTGAGGAAAGAGTCATCAATAAAATGGCCATTAACCATCTAGGCCTAAGAGTTAGGCAACAAAATGCATTTGACACACTATTAAGAAACCATGTTGGCCAAGGGGTAGCCAAATCCTTTAGCGGCAAGCATGTAAAGAGAGGGAGAAAGCGGACATCCTTGCTGAATGGAAAAAAAATCCCAAAGGAAAGAGATTGGAAACCATTAATGGTGATACAAGTAGAGGCATCTACAAAGAGCATTTGAATAGCCTAAATAAAGTTAGGCCCAAACCCCAAGGCTTGCAACATACCAAGAATAAAAGGCCATTCAATGTAGTCATAAGCCTTGGAAAAATCAATTTTAAGGAAAATAGCTTTCTGGTTTGAGTGCCTGGCCCACTCTATGCCTACCCACACAACAATAATGTTGTCCAAAATAAACTTGGATTTGATAAAACTTGGCTGCTCTGGGTGCACAATCAGAGGTAAAAGATTGCAGATCTTCAGAGCTAAAGCTTTGGTGATGATTTTGTAGGAGACATTGAGAAGCATGATAGGCCTCCAGTTGCAAATATCCTTGGGATCTCTAGGCTTAGGTATAAATTTAATATTTCCTTTGTTTATTAAATTACCTAGAGATTTAGCATGAAATACTTCTAGATAAACATTGTGCAAGTCATGCCCAACACAATCCCAAAGGGCCTTGTAAAATTCACATGGGAAGCCATCAATCCCTGGGGCTTTATCATCAGCCATGGAATGAAAAAATTCCTCAAGGTATTCAATTGTTAACAATTGATCAAAAAAAATTCTATGGGATGAGGAAAGCCTTGTTGGCACAACAACAAGGAAATCCTGGAGGGCTTGTTGTCACATAGGCATAAACTCCTATGCAGTGAAAACTTGCTCATAATGTCGAACAAAGGCCTGGAGAATGTTAGGAAGTTTAGAGAGAACCTAAATTCCATATTTAATTTTTTTAATGGTCAGAGAAGAGTTCCTGGCATGGAGGGACAAAAAAAACTCCTAAAGCATGGTCGCCAATTTTTAACCAATGTAGCCTAGATTTGATTTGAGCACCTCTGGTAGCATAATTATCTGCAACTTTCTTTTTGTTCCTTAATTCTTCCACCTTGACTTGTAATGATGGGGGAAATGGATTGGCTTCCAAAGCCTCGGTAGCTAAGCACAGGTCATGAGTGGTAGCCTCATAAAACCACCGATGAAAGATGGCCAGCTGGCACCCATAAATGTGTAGAAATCTAGTTGTGCGAGTGATAGCATCATTCCACCAAGTAATCAAGCCTATATTGTGAGCTAGCCTACACTCCAAATTCCAAACTCTACGAATGTGGACCAGAGTTGAATTATGACAAAGTGAAGAGATGTTCAAAAATAATTGAGTTTTACACATGCGAGGATGTCTTGCATCCCATTCAATGCAAAAATAAATGGGGAAATAATATGACAAGGTCACATCCACTAAAAGCTTAACCAAGAGAGAATAATTGTCAAAAGAGAAAAAAATTGAGCCGAGATCATGGCATGATCGAGGTGCTTAAATATCCTATCAAATCCAGCCCTATAATTACAACAAGTGTGCTAGAGAGAATGAGAATGGCAGCGACCAATATTGGGATCAAAAAGCCCTAATTTATTATGCATTTAAAACCACACCTCTCTTTCACCAACTGCCCATCTAAATGGAAAGGTTCCATCTTTTTCACAGGCCTTCTCAACCATATTAAAATCCCCACACAATAATCAAGTAGCAACAAGCAATGAATCAACAATCCAATTCCAAAGCAAGGCTCGTGTTCCACAACATCATTAGAAGCATAAACATTAAGAATCCCAAAGGAATGATTATCAATGTTGAGAAGGATCTAGACGAGCAAATGAGTGGGGTTAGACCCGTGGTCGACCACATAAGTGTGCCATCGTGGGGGAAAGAGGGTGACATCTCTGCCATGCCCAAATTCATGATCAATGCAAAACATTATACTAGCTTACCAAATAGAGCGACAAGCCGAAGTAAGCAAAAAACCAAAAAATTTAACCTCTTGGAGACAAAGCACTTCAATACTAGAATATTTATTTAAAGTATCCCTAATAGAATAATTTCTAGAGAGGTCTGTAAGACCTCAAACATTCCATGAGAGGAAATTCATGATTAAAACTCCTCCATATTGTTGGAGTTCAACTCCTCATCATTCAGAGAAGAGAAGTGATTTTGCAGAAACTCTGGCGGAACTGGCCCAATTTGAATAGAAGGAGATGAAAATATTCACTTTTCTTGCACATATTCACCTTCTTGTAATGGAATAGAAGGACTGCATGACTACATTTGAGCTCCCATCATGGGAGAAGAAACGTTCGATATTTTATTTGGCCTAGGCTACAACAAAACATTATCAGCCTCGGCTAGAGCTTTCTTTCCCTTCACTAAAGGGTTTGAAACACTCTTTGTTGTTTCAAAGGACTTGGAAGCCAACCCAAAACCACTGGACTTATTTTTTTGATTTGTAACCATGGTCTATTTTTCATCAAGTTTGGCAGTAGAAGTATCTTCCGAATGACTCTTTTCAGTATCTCATGGTGGAGAAGGTGTACGAGGCACTTCCAAAGGGCAATGCTTGATCTTGTGGTTTGCAAACTAAGACCTATAACACGTGTTGGGAAGATTAAAATAAGTGACCTTATGGGTATGCCAGAGAGCTCCAATTTGAATGTCAATGGAGTCTTTCAAATCTTTAGAAAGGTCCACTTCGACACAAACCCATTTCTAGGGTCGAGCCTGAAAAAACCTATCTGGATCAATGTAAATGACCCTCCCTAGAGAGGACACAATATTATTTAGAAAAGGCACACAAGGAAAAGGTAGACTAGGAAACTCAATCTAGATTGGGACCCACAACTTTGTGTCATCCAAGACAGTGAAGTCCTGGGTCCATGCCTGGAAAACCAACAAAGAAGACCATGGACTAACCAAGGACCATGGACTAGGATAGCTTGGACATGATTGACCTCTGCAAAGTGGAACAAGAAAAAAACCCTTGGTTAAATTTTGAACCATATCAAGGAGGACCCCATGAGGGACCTAGGCCTTGCTTACCCATTCCTTAAGCATACTTTCAGGGGGAGTCCTCCAAAAAAAAATCCAACAAGGGTATGTTGATCGAGCCATTGATAAGAAGAATCAAAATCTAGAAAAAGAAAAACCACATCAGTTGGGGAGTTAGAACACTTACCTCGTGAAAGACTTTCAGAACAAATTTTTGGGGTTGTTTGTTAAGAGGAGGATCCATTGAGTAGAGCCATCATACCGCTAACACTAGCATGAACTGTTGGGTTAGAGCCAGTTGAAGGCATATTAAAACACAAAAACCAAAGTAAATGTAGTCGTACATACAAGAAAAGAGGAATTTCCTGTGCAGTAAGTGAGTATGATGCAAGAGGGGCCAAGAATGACCTCATAAACCACAAAACCCTAGCAGAGCTCATACACCACCGTCAAACAACTCAGGTTATAAATATTAACATATTCTAATGTTATTTATTAAATATTAATATGTTTATTAGTAAATATTTAAATATTAATATGCGAGCATATGCTATATTTGTGTTATGATTTATTATTTTGGTGGAGTGGCTATTTTTAAGGAGGTTCTTTTATTTTTTAAAATGTTTTGAGTTTATTTGGTGGGAACCTTAAATAAATGAGTTAATTATGTGAGTCAATTTGGTTTTTTATTTTATTTTAATTATTTCATTAGTGGGATGAGGATAGGTGCTTTAATTTTATATTTTAATATTTTATTTTATGAGAGGATTTTATTACCTTGTTTTATTTTGGAAAAGAAGAGTCTTTTGGGAAAAAGAAAGAAAGTTACTTTCTTTTTTGTTTTCCTTTCTTCTTGAATTTAATTAGTTTTATGTATGGGAAAAAATTGGGGAAATTGGGGCTTTTTCACTTTTGGTGGTGCCTGAAATTTAGAGGAGATAGGAGATAAATTATGCATTTTTTGGGGTTGAGAATGGAGAGAAAATGGAGAGATTTTACATGGTTTTGAAGTAATTTTTCAAAGGTTTTTGGGAAATTTTGAGTGGTTTTGAATTGAAATTTGGAGGAGAACGAATTGGAATTCAATTATGGTTTGAGGGGAATGGATTTGCTACTAGATTTTGTGGAATTCATATTTCTCATCATTATTTGGATTAGAGATTTGGGTTTGGAAATCTTCTTCAATTTTCAACATCTTGCATTCAAATTTTTCATGTTTTGAGGTAGGTTTTGTAGTTAATTTATAATTTTGTGTTTTAAATTCATAGAAATTTATATGGATGTTCTATAATATGTTATTTTAATGTTTTTAATTGTTTGTTTCAAGTGATGAAATCCTTCTATATGCTGGGTTTTCTCATTTTGATGTTTCACTGTAATCGGGTATGTCAAAAAGAGGGCTTTTGACAGAGCTAATTTTTGTTTCACATTTTGTGAATTTATGAGGAATTTTTTTTCAATTCTGCCCATGTTTATGAGTAGTTGAGGGTTAAATACGAAATGGGTTTTTGACGGATTTTGATTTTGAGTTGATTTGACTATTTTATGGTTGACATACTTGACTGTTGTCAAGAGGGATTTAGCTCCATTTTGGTGTAGGGATTTTGTACTTCTTGTCCTTTCTTTAGAATTTTATTGAATTGGAATATTTTTGGAGTGTTTTCATGCTAGTTTTTTTGTATTAATATTTTTTAAAATGATGGTGTTGTTATGCTTTTAATAGCATATGAATTTGTTACTTTTGCCCTCCTTCGTTTTTAGGCTTTTAAAGGCAGTTTTTGGGAATATGTTTGCAAAAATCATTAAAAAAGTTTGGTTGTATTTTTTGGGTATTTATTTCTTGTTTTTGGAAGGTTTTTAGTGTATTCTATGGTCCTATATCATTCTATGGTGTTCACTTTTCAGTTTCGTGGAGTTGTGTTGAGTTTTGTGAAGATTGGAGTTGTTTCATGCATCTATTGGTAGCCTCATATTTTATTCATGAATAATCAGATTAGATGATGTTATAAGATCATTTTATGGATGTTTTATGATGTCTATTTTGGTCCTTTTTTATGTTTATATGTTTACACTTCATTTTGGTGCATTTATGATAAGTTTCAGAAAGTTTCAATTGGCCTTGAGCACCTAACGATGGTTTAATCTATGGTACTTAATTTGCAGTTATAGTGGCATATCTTGGTTATATATGGACGGTTATGGATAAGTTTATGATGGATTATGATTCTCTCTTAAGTACTTGATGCTTCCTTTGAATTTTCTCCTCAGTTTCATTGAGTTCCATTGTGTTTCGTGAGGATTATTGTATTTGGAGCTCACTGGGGTACCCAATTTGTGAGACTTGATAGATCAATTTGTGATGTTGTTATGAGAATATTTATGGACCTTAATGTCTTTTGTTTCAGAGGTTCTTAATTCCTTGGGTATTCCTCCATGGCCTCTTGGTTCTTTCATGTCCTGCTTTGATGGTTTCGAGGTGATATGTGCATATATGGTAGACTAGGGTCAAATTATTGTATATGCATAGATGTTATTGTTCATGAATATATGTGGATAGCTGGGAATTAGATTTTGATGTATATTGATGTTGTATCCATGAGTTATTTTCTTAGAACCTATAGTTAGATAGGCTCATATCTTACCCATGTGAGTATGGCTTGTAATTTCCGAGATGATCCTTATCTGAGTTTTATCCCTTGCATTCATTGTATGATAACCCTTGGTTTTGGGTAGTTTCCCTTCCTTGGTTTCTTGTGTGTTTGAGGGCCTTATGTCTATCTCCTACCACGGGGGTGGTCCTTTGGGTTCAACATGGTTGGGTGGTTTCCTATCTTGATCTAGTATCCATGTCTTGGTTTGAGTGTGTGGATGGATTCAAGTGTCTTCATGTGATGATCCTTCTAGTGCTTATTGCTCATGCTTTGGATCCTATTTTTTCAAGAGAAGATTATGTATTGGATTATCATAGTTGCATATGAGTTTTGGATTGCTCCTAGTTGGAGGATAATTTATTAAGATGTAATGTAATAGAAGGTTAGTGATGATAGTTGGTTATCTAGGATTATTTGATTATGTTTCCTTCATGTGATCTTGTGGTATCTATATCTTCTCATATGAATGAATGTTAATCTTAGGCACTTGAGTTGGTTAAGGAATGAACTTTAGATCCTAAATCTTAAATGGGATGTATGCTTTATAGGATATGCTTCTTAAATGATGTTTCATTCTTATGTATTAGGATAAGCATTTATGGGAAAAGTAATAATTGGAATGAGTAGATGGTTAATTGCAATAGGCATATTCTTAATGAGGAATGTCTTAGCCATAATTCTTATTGCTACATGTTATAAAGGAATGATGATTTATCTCATTGAGTAATAGAAAACTATGTTAAGGTAATATGTAGTGATGCATATCATATTGATCTTCACTTTGGAATTATTCTTCTTACATTCTTCATGGCTATGTGGGTATCATCATTATTCCTTATAGTAAGCATAGTAAGGAAACATGATTTGATTAATTGGTGGTGGTATGGTGTTACTAATTCATGTATGTACAATGTCATTTATGTATCTTTTTTCTATGGCACACTACATAATGGTGTTAACGAACTTACCTTAGAGTTTATGTAACATTGTACTCTGATGTAATGAAAAAGGGTATTTGGTTAGTGTTGTGTGGAGTACAAGTTACTATAGGATGGAAAATGAATTTTTTTTATCTCATTCTTAATTAAGATAATCTAGGAGTGTATCATGATGCACCTAAGTCCTAGAAAAGTAACTATAAGATGTTCATTTCATTTAGTAATTATGTAAAGATTTTGCTATTGTACTTAAATGTTAAATGTTTATCTATCCTTGTCTAGTAGGCTGAAAGGGAAAAGAAATGTAACCCTTTCTTGTGGTAGATGTTAGTAACAATGTTGGGGAACCTAGGAGGACTTAGGACTAGAATGTAAATGATAAGTTATATTATCTTCCACTACTACTTTATAATTTATCGATGGTTTACTTCATTGTGAATGATATTAGTAACTTTAGATTGTATGTTCATTGGAAAGCTTATCATTATGTTGAGTAATGTTAGTTAATGATAATCATGGTTCTTAACAATGTAATTTTTTTTTTAAATCCATGTATTTCACATTCCTCTTTCTTTGTTGTCTTCTGTATTCCCTGGCAAGGCATTACACATATACCACAAGTGGTATATGGGTCCCTTTTGGGACCTTCTTAGGCTTTGAGCAAGAAATTCAAGTTTTTAAGTCAATTTTTCAGTTGATGTTAGGTTTTGAGATCTAAATAACAGTAAATTAGATCTATTTCCTATATAAAAAATCTTCTAATTCATTATTTCCTTTAACCTACAATCTAGAAGAGCAATTTCAAGATCCAATCATTGAAGAAAATTCAAGCATTCTTCACAAGAGAATTCAAGAATAGGTAAAAAACAAAGTTGAAGCCTTGGAGCAACATTATTGTGTTTTTTTGGGTCTTCAAGCTCACTTTCATTCAAGATATAGCATTTTCAAGGGTTGATTATGGCTCCATTAGTGAATTATTATGGATTCTAGGTTGGGGAGATGCAACTGGCCATCAATCCAAGCCTAATGACTTGTTTCCTAAGTGATTCCATCCTCCATTATCACTCTACTTTCAACCTAAGGAAGGTACATACATTATTAGGGCTCATTTGGGTGATTAGGGATCTCTCAAAGTGATTCATTCATCCTCATGTTTCATTCTTGCATCTTATTCTGGCACAATAGAATAGGGTTGCATTGCATTTCTAGTTTCTTGATGTTAGACAAAATTAAGGTTAGGGTTTATGTACACATTTGCATTCAAGATTCATTGTGTCTATCAAGGGTTAATTACCAAACTAGGGTTTTGACCAAGGCAAACCCCCCATAAGAAAATCAACTTTATATTTTGTTTTGTAGGTCTTTTTACAAGTTCAGATCCAGAGATTATTTTGGGAAGGAAGAGCAAATATTGGAGCCCAAATTTGGACTTTGAATTCCTAAAAAAGAGAAATTGGATTGATATGCCAAAAGTGATGTATTAGTACCACTACAAGTAATTTTCCATATTTTTGTAGATCTTGAATCTACACTGTCAGAAACCTATTGCAGTCCAGAAACCCTAGACTGGGACTGATATGCCAAAAGTGGTGTATGAGTCCTTGTGTGCCCTAAAAGTAGCATTTTCAACATTTCAGAGTTGATTCTAGGCTCCCCCAAATTTCCAGGTGCACTTCTATGTTTTTCAAGTTTTTTCTTTATTTTTGTACTTCTTTCTAGGTCATTTATTAGAGTTTTATATTGCATTAGGTTTTGGCATTAGTATTATGAATTATATGTAGAAAATATCAATTACATGCAAATAAAGATTAAACAGAGGAATGGAGAAATCACAAAAATAATAACAGCAAGAGACAATATTTAACGTGGTTCACCCAAACTTGGGCTACGTCCACCAACAAAGAGTCCAATATTATTATCTAGTAAATCGATCTGATTACAACCAATAATCCTTGCAACTCAATACTACTGCAAATGCTACAATACAATGTCAATAGAAACCCAAACCCTTAGCCTTTTATCAAGACTTATGTCAGTTACAAAATTAGGGTTTTTATGTCGTCCAATAGAAAAATAACACCTGACGCCTTTATAAAATAATAAAAAATCATGAGATTTTTTGGGGGTACTTCCCTTGGACCCCACAAGGGGTGCTGCCCCTTGACCCCGTCTTGGGGGAACTTCCCCCAAACCCCCACAAGGGGCCCTACCCCTTGACCCCATTAAATAATTGGGGGGAAAGCGCACTGATAAAAGTGGGGAAATTTAACCTTTGAGTTTGATTAGGCTCCATATACCAACAATCTCCCACTTGAAGACTGATCAGACTCCACCCCATATCACCTCCCACTTGGAGACTGATCATAACACTGCTAACCCTATAGATCCCACTGGAAATAAGCACCCTGGACTCTATTATTCTAATTTTATTATTTTTAGTCTTGAAGACCAACTGAAGCTGAAGAGGAGCTCAACTTCTCCCTTGGCACCACCTTTGTAAACATATCTATTGGATTGTCATCTGTATGTATCTTTTCCAGCCTTAACTGTCCATCATCCAACACCAAACTAATGAAGTGATACCCCAACTGTATGTGTTGGTATTTGAATGCAAGGCATAATTCTTTGCAAGATGTATGTCACTCTGGTTATAAAATAACTATTGCCTTGTTTTTTTCCCAATTCTTCCATGAAAGATTGCAACCATATCATCTCCTTGCTTTCCTCTATTACAACTACATACTCTGCCTCCATGGTGGATAAAGCAACCACCTTTTTCACCCGTGAGATCCAACTTGCTCTTGTCCCACCTACAATAAAGACAACCTATAGTACTTCACCTAGTAGCTTGCACTTGGGGGGATTGTTGCAAGTTGTGCACCCTTGGTCTCCTTTTGTTTTTTAGCACAACATTCATTTTTGTGACATGGCTTCACTACCTCCCATGGATTCATTACATATGGTTGTTGTATCAAGCATTAATAGATTGATCTCTTGGTGCAATGACAATCATCTTTGCAACATATACAATGTTGCAAGAGGGGATGTATGGTATAATAAAAGTTGTTGAGGGGAATTAGAGATGATACCAAGCATATGAAGGTGTTAATAGTGATGGTGAAGATGAAGAATTTGAGGTAAATAAATATGTCGGGATGAAATTAATATAATGGAAAAGATGTAAATAGTGTTTTACCTATCTAGTCATTAGTAGGTCCTATTTACATGTTAATTTTACATAGGTCCTAGAATGGAGTCTTCCTAGAATGGAATCTTTCTAGAAGGTATTACTTTTCATTATATCTTCTTATCTTTTTACTTTTAAAGCATGTGTCCTAGGTAGTTATGATAAGTTGTCTCATGTCATAGGATTAAGAAACTTGTCATAATCCTATTTAATCCTATATCTCACCTTGGCTATATAACTGAGGGGTTCTCATTTGTAAGTCAATTCTATTGGATTTAACAAGCATTACATATTGATATCTCTTGTGCTTTCATGAAGTTCCTAGATCTTGGGTGGCTATAATATTTAGCCAAATCTTGCATGGTGTAGAGTATTCTATACCAAATCTTACAATTTCTAGATCCAGGATCCTCCATGTGGCCACCCCTTCTATGCAAAAATAAAATAAAACTATTTATCTTGAGGATTTTAACATCTCAATCATAGATTTGGGTCCTAGAAATACAGAATGGGAGATTAACGAATTTCATTAGTCATTTTTGAAATGTTTTGAAAAGGATGAATAAGGATGAATTAAAATTCTAGGTGGATGAAGTTTCATTTTGTGGCACCCTATCAGAGTTATCAGAAGGATAGACTTGGTATGGTTAGTATAGTGAGAGCCTATAGACCTGGCATGACCTTCTCACTAAGGTACTTTCCTAGGGGCTCACCTAGTGGACAGTCTGAGGTTCCATTAGCCTAGAGTGAGCATGCATTGTTTGAATAGTGTACATCGCATTCTACTTGTGAACATTCTTGGACAAACAACTGAGATGTGTTCTACATTGCATTAGACAGTTAAGGCTTGATCCACCCCTTTCTTTTGGAAAAACAACCAAGGCATGTTCTGCATCATTTTTTTTTCACCTTTCTTTGAGTCTTTTATGTTGTATGATTGAGTGCCTTTGTCATTGTTGTATAAAAATGTGTTGAATGTCTACTTTAGTATCAGTTTTCACTAGTGCTCATCCTCTCACTAATGTGGGGGCTAAATGTAGTGTAGAAAAATGTATCCCTTTACATTTTCAGACTTAATTTGGAATTAATATTAAAATAAACTTAATAATTCCTTAATGTGTGTTGTAAAGTGTACTCCTTTACACTTTCACACTTATTTAGAACTTCAATAATTAATTAAGGTTAATTTTCCTTAATTGGCCCCTTTAGTTCAAATCCAAGCCTAGTTAATTGAATTTTTCAAAGAGGAAATTTGACATTCATTAATGCCTTAACATAACACTTCTCATTGAGAAATGTGTGTCCCAAGTGAGTGGCCTAGGACCCATTTTCCCATGGGCGAATGGGTCCTCCCTTAGACCTAGGATCTAAATTTAAATTATTATTTTGGTAGTATTTTAACATATTCAAATCTATATTTAGATTTCGGCTTGGGCTATTTGAATTTCAAGAAATTAATGTTACATACCTATAAATATAAGGTCATTTCACCATGTTTCATCTAAGCAATTTTTATCTAAGCAAGCTATAAAATTTCAAGTTATTATAAGAGAATTTTCACAAGAGTATTTCAAGAGAAATTCAAGGCATTCAAAGGAAAATTTAGTGAAGAATTATTGCAGCAATCTACATCCAATTGTCATATCAAAGTCTTCTTGCATCATGCATGTTATTGGAGCTAATATGGAGATGTAGAGTTCATGATCCATTGAAGCACTCAAATAATTGTTTCAAATCAAGATTCAACATTTAAGATCCAAATCCATTAAAGCCATTTCATGCAAGCTACAAATCTACATTCTAATGTTCATTCAAGGGTTTGGTGAGCTGTGGCATAGCGTTATTCATTCATCATTCCTTTCATGCTATTTCATTTAATTTCGAGGTTTGCTTACTAAAATGGGGCTTGACCAAGGAAAATCCCCATTCACCAAAAAAAAACATTTTTCTCTCTTTATTTTTTATTGTAAATTTAGATAGAAGAAATCTTGAAGATCTCTTGAAGAGAAAAAATGGAGAACTTGTCAAATTTGTAAAAGTTTTTATCTCATGAAAAACTCACTTGAAAATTTTATTTTTGGCTTTTCAAACCTAAAAAACAAATTGAGATATTTAGATCTAAAGTAGAGGCTCCCAAAAGTTGTAGACAAACCCTAACTCAAGACCCATTTTCCTCTGGGAAAAAGAGTCCCAGATTAGCTTCTGTAGAGAAATTTTGGTGACTAGTACACATCATCTTACCTCTCTCTGATTTATGATTTAGATTTTGGTTCCATTAGTATTGAGATTTATTTATTAGATCCATGTTGTAGATTGCATTTTGGAGTTTTTTTACTATTTTTAATCTTTCTCCCCAAATTGTTGTTTAATTAGGACCCTCGTCCTTGCAAAAAGAGAAATCAATAGATTCACACTCCGACTTGATTCACCTAGGGGTTGTTAATCATTTTAGGGTGTGGATCTAATTTCCTAATGAAATAAAAGATAAATAGGTCACCAAATTAGGTTATCAATCTTATTCTGGTAAGCCACCTATTTTTCTTCATTTCATTTAATATTAAACCTTCCACATAACTATAGAATCTAGTAAAAATGTGTCATTTGTCAACTCATCATTAGTTTTGCAGACCCTTTATTCAATAAAATATTCTTATGAGAAGGATTTAAGTGGGTTCCACATATTGAGCATGGGAAACCTTAAGGGTCTTTTAGGCACATGCACTTAAAAACACTTATCATTTACTAGGGGATGAAGGGGCCATTGAGTTAACAAATTAAATGGCATAGAATTTAGACCTTAGGAACTTGATAAATTAATTCAAATCATAGGTCTAGTAAGTAGCATTTTGTATGAGGGGTCAGTAAATAGATGGATAAGAGACTTGAGATTTTAACTAAACATATTGGCAACAAGAAACAAGTAGTAAACATAGAATTAGAACAAAAATAATATCAATGCTTGTTTGGAGGTAGGGTTTTTAGGTTTTTATGCTCAAACAAATAGTTGTAGTATTTATAACAAACCCTAGTAAGAGATATCAATCAGAAGCTCATAATATGGGAAGAAACCAAGAACCAAGATATTTTATGAAAATTACCACCAAGTTCCACAATAAATATGGTTATGTCACCCCTTGTAATGATGATTCATGATTCCCTATCAGTGGTGAAATTATATCATGGAATGACATAAAAAAATAATTAGTTTGGTTAGTAGGTGTGTTATGTCTATATTATAATATAGGACTGGAAACCATATCCATCATTATGATCTAATTCAAGTAGGAACTTGAAAATCGCTAGTTTATTTTTACCTAGCATTAGGTACATGTCAATTATGACATAAGAAAAAATAAATCAGGTTTTCATTTCATGATTTTTTTGGGCATCATAGTATATATATATATATATATATATATATATATATATATATATATATATATATATATATATATATATATATATATATATATATATATATATATATATATATATGTATATATATATATATATCATATATATATATATATATATGTATATATATATGTATATATATATATGTATATATATATGTATATATATATATATAACATAAATACATACATACATACATATACATGTACATGTATATATAAATATATATAAATGTATGCATGCATACTTGTATGTATATATAATTATATAATTTCATATGTATATGTATGTATATTCTAGCAACATAAATTATCAACCCTAACAATTTATCTCTAGATTTAGCTCCCCCTACGTGTTTGGACCTAATTATTCTCAGGATTTTGTTAATTTTTTGGGAAAGAAAGTTAGTTATTGATTTAACAACAATTGAAATTTTAGAAGAGGTTTGAAATATGGAATTACCACCCTTGTCCAACCTATTTTTAACCAATTTTAAATGTCATTGTTAATATTTTTACATTTGTATATCAATATTCACTTTTTCATATTTTCATAATTAATTTTATAGGAAGTAAAGAAATGCATATAAATATAAGCCTTTTTCACCATTTCAAACTAGAAATCAATTTTCAATATCAATTGAGAATCATTAAAGCAGTCAAGGCAATTTAAGGGGAAAATAAGCAACATTTTATAACACTATCATTAATCAAGATCATGATTGTAACCTGAATTAGAAAAGAGAAAGAAGACAAATAGGAAGAATGACCTATTATCAATCATGCACTATTATGAAGATGTATTGAGGTATAATTGTCATATGAGCTACAATAACCTATTGTGCTTTGTAGAGTAACCTATTGCAGGTCTTCATAATTTGATGTATCATGAGGTAAAAATAAAAAAATATGGTTTAGTTTAGGAAAGACCCAATAAAATATAACCCTTTCCCCTCTATTCATATGTGTAAGACAAATTTAGAAGTTTCATTAGGAGCAAGTCATCAAAAACATAAAGTAGATAGTAACCTACCTTTCATATTTTTTAAATCATCAAAAAGTAGCTTTTTTGGACTAGGGTGGTACCACACCTATCCATCCAATTTAGGCTCAACTTTTAGTCATAGATTCCTCTTTGTATCTCATTCTCATATCTATAATTGTTCTAACATTTATTTTTTGTTTGTGATAAGTTACATTTTTAGGGCTAAGGTTTATGTCAAATAGGATTGTTAAAACACAAAATAAAATTCTCCTTTTTATAACACAAGATTAAAAAAAACCTAGGAGATTAGCTCTCCCTTGTGGCAGGTAGCCAATCATCACATCCTAGTTGGTTTGTGTTTAAATGTTGAGTGAAAGTGAAAAGAAGTTAATCCTAGTTAACCTACTAGTTGGATCTAGGATGAGTTTTCCTACTCTACATTTTGGTGAACCTGACATATCCTAAACTTGCAATTTTTTTATTTACATAACATACAGTTTGAAAGTTGATAAAAAAACCTAGTTTATTGCAATATTGTATCATTGATTTTCAATTGTTTCATATTCAAATATAGGAATTTGTACTCTTTATTTTTTAAAAACTAAAAACCTTGGTGAAATCAATTTACATCAAAATTAAAAAATATTTTGAACTAAATTGCATAATTTTATATATAATTAAGGATTATATTTGAGTTATTTGATTATTAAATTGAGTGCAATGTTAGGTTATTTTCATTTTTCAAAACTCCATACACATCTTAGTGAAAAATATTGAAAAACTAAAGATTTGCATTTTTTTTCCATTTCAAAAGATCAAAAAGGTGTCTTTTTTAGCATTTTCATGATAAATTTAGGTAGTTACAACATTTTATTTTTTTACAGTTTACATTTCAACATATTGCAATTCTTTAAATACATATTGTTTTATGTCTATGTGTGCTTTATATAAAAATTAGGTTTTCATGAATTTTATTAAATTCATTTTCTTTCAAAAATGAACCTATGCAACTTCGAATCTTGAGATACTATAGTTGGCTTCTAGAATTTTAAATTTATAAAATCTGTTACCTTTGTTTTATGCTACCCAAGCCCTTTTCCGATTAATTTGGCATCATTTTATTTTTATGAAAACCTATATGTGATCTCTATTTAGATCTAGTTCCTCTTTCTGATAGTTGGTAATGAAACATCTAGATTTTTCTATGAATTGCTAGTTTGGCCATAATACACCTAGTTTAGTGTATTTTCATAAACAATGTTATTTTTCTCATCAAGAGTGATCAAAATTTTCACCAACTTGCTTGGTTCTCCCTTGGGGACACCAACCAAACATCATTTTGTGCCTAGGATTTGTATCTTCTCAAAGTGTTTTCCTTTATCCATCTCAAAATATGTCTTGATCTAAAGATTATTATTTATCCTCCTTCCCATGTTCTTAATCATCAACCTATACCTTCCCTCATTATTGGACCTTCTTAAAACTAGTCTAAGACTTGTGTTCATATCCTAAAGTTTGTAAAATATCTCACACACTAAAATGTGTCTCAAAAACCAAATTATCATGTAGTGGCTCACACATATATAACACTAAAGATAATAAATAACCAAAGGAAATGTTAAACTCCATTCTATTTCCTCAAGCATACCTTCCCCTTGTTCCTCATATTTCTCAACATAATTGTATGGAGTACAATCTTGTTGAGAAACTATGTAACACTTCAGTCGAGATTTGTCTTTGGGATTTAATTAAAACTTCACCTACCTACCATGATATGCTCCAAGAGGATTTTTAGAATATTATTGTATTTCCTTATATTAAACTGAATGATGTAGAAGCCTTGTTAGATAACATTAATGCAAGATTCTCAAATATTGCGTTCCCTCAACATTAATTGCCTCCTCTTGAAGTCCAAACCCAACATGAGGATATACTAGTATTTATCATCATTAATAAAATTAGGGTTAGATGTACTCACATTGATAGCAGATTGGTTCTTAATGTTATTAGAGTTTACCTTTTTAGATAAGATTGATTTTGATAAATATCTCATAAAATTAGATAATATTTCTATTTTCCACTTTGGTAATATTGGTAGGAACATGTTGGGTACAATCAAACTACCCATTAAGGAAGGATCTATGAATTTTCCTTCCCTTATCTATGTCATGTTGGACCCTCTCATATCACCTTCTTCTAGTTAGATCATGGATTAACGACATGAAGGGAGTCATGTCTACTCTTCGCCACATACTAAAATATGAATATAATAACAAGTTATATACAATTAAAGTAGATAAATAAAGTTAGTTACATGTCTAATCCGAGCATAAAATTTCCAACTCTCTTAGTACTTTGATTGTATCTTCAAAAGTTGAACTATCACCTTCCAATGATAATAATACTATGAATTTACTCTTGGGTGATGATTGAGGATTGTTAGATTTTACAGCTACTTTCATTAGGGAGTCTAAAATCTTAACATCGAATCCCAAAGAATTTAATTTTGTTTCAATAACATCAACATAATCTAGTACAAGTAATAATCAAAATAATGCTTCATTTTCAAATACATGTTTTGGTGACAATTGGGGTTCCTTATATTTTACACCCTCTGATGGAACCCTAAAAATAATTTTGTTCCATCTTGGATCCTTATTTCATTTGGATATAAGGTTGCTACGAGAGGGTTTAGGGTTTTATTTGTTACACACATGATTACAATGTTCTATTTGGTCATTGACTCCTTATTAACCGTTGCCAGTCATTTTTAAACATCTTATGTCATTCAATATCATCTGGTAACTGGTCCCTCAAGCCTAAGTCCAGGTCTTCTATTTTATAAGGTTGAGTAAGGGATCTCTTTTCCTTTACATCCTTTGCATTTCGTGACTTAGAAGTTTTTGAGTTTGTTATTCTCATGTTATCCTAGGGATCCCCTTTATTAAGAAAAAATTAAGTGCACATGTTTGAAGTTTTTTACTTAAGTCCCAATGGCCATTGTGTTCTTATTGCTTATCGCTAATTACTTCAAGAGTGCATATTTTGAATCAGCGATAAGTGATGAAGTGATATTTTTATTCTATCATTCATCACAAATTGCTGCTAGAGCACCTAAATCAAATGTGCGATGAGCGATGTCCTTTGTATTATTGAAGAATTGCTCATTGCTAATGGTTTTCAAGTTTTAAAATTTGTATTAGTGATGAGAAATGCCACGGTCATATATTCTTGTGTTTATTGCACATCACAATTGATCATAAAATGATAAGTCTTGGATCAACAATGAGCGATATGATGTAATTTCCTTTATATCACATGACCGCGTATATGTTTTAAATGTAAAGACCCACATTAGTGATACACAATGTATATTATGAACATTTTAAATCCTCTCATCACTAATTTCTTGCACAATGTATGAGGATAATTAGTGATGAGTGATGGCCCTATGTTATATCGCTCATCATGAATTCATTTCAGAACTTGAGTTCTGAATTAGTGACAAGCGATGGTGTCTTCTAAAGGGGTTTTCTTTCACTAATATGATCACATCCTATGAGGGATGTCTTCTATACCATTCATTTTGTGTAGGTGTACATGTCTATAAAAGGGATTCCAGGGCTTAATACAGTCGTCAGATTCTAAAGTCTCAATAGGGTTCTAGGTGAAAGCTAAGTTTAGGAAAGGCACTTTGAAATACTAATGGTGTTATTATTTGTCTTCAAATATTTCATTTGAATGTATTATTTTGTTTTCAGCTTTAATTCAAGGAGTCAATTAAAATGCTTGAATAGGGTTATAAAATTTATAAGAAATTGGTTAGGATTCATAAGAAGTAAATGTTTAAAGCACAATGAGTTTTCATAAATGCAAAGCAATATGAAAATATTCCACCTATTTACAAATTAAGTAATTTGTATATTACTGATCCTTATATACTTGACTCTATTGCTCCAATTGATGAGACACTGGTCATTTTGTCAGAATGTCTTGCATAAATTGAATAGATAGTCTTCCTAGCCCTAGACTTAAGATAAGACAATATTCAATTTAAAAATATTTCCAAGGATAGTATAGGTGGAATTATCTCTAATTCCTAGCAAATAGCTACTCACTCACTTGAAAATCTCCCAAAGTATTAGTGAGATGGATTTTATTTGCAATAAGTAGGAATCAATCTATATATAAATGTGTTACTAATTGAATAAACTTCACGAAAACACAATTGGGATCACCCTCCTAGGTTTCACAAAGCCTAAAGTGAAGGAGTATGGACCATAAAATCCTATGCTTGTTGTGTTGGCCACTAACCTAGCATTTCTTCATCATAGGAGTTGGCTACTTTTTAGAGAATTGCTCAGTTTTGCTGAAAAAATCACCAATGGAAATGGTGACTCTGCTGGGGATACCTTTGCATCTTTGGTGCAAATTTTTTGAAGACCATTTGAAAGGAGTAAAAAAAAAAAGAATATTTGGTTCAAATGTTGAAGAGGTTCGAGATCTACAATTTGGTTTGTAGCAGCCCTAAATTCAGAATATTAACAAATGATGACTTTGCTGGGCAAACTATGAATCTCTAGTTGTAGACTATCAGAGTCAAGAATTTGGTGAATTTGAACATCTGGTTCAGATACTGAGGAATTTTCAGACCTCGAAATGTTTTTGTTGAGTAAGTTTCAAACGATATATGTGTGACTCTATTGTGGGAGAAGACTCTGAAAGACATTTATCTTTGAACAAGCTTCATACTGCTTGAAGTTCAATCCTCTGTGAAAAGAGGTGGCAACTCTATCAATGAACCTGATGAAGATGTGAAGAACATTTTAGATCTGCACATGTTTCTAGTTAGGAAGAATAACCCTTTGTTGTAACATATTTAGGTATTCTTCAATTTTTGGTTTTCAAGAAAGATAAATCTGTATATGAAAGCCATATTTCAAAGACTTGAAAATTTAATTCCTTGTTGAGTGATTAAGCACTAAGGAAGGGAATAGTAGTGATAGGCTTGCATACTTCTATATTACTAGATTGTAGTATCTATTATGAAGTGATGTATGCAATGTTTTTGAAGAAACACATGTAGAAGATCTTAAGCAAATTGAGATAGAAATTTGTATTGTACAAGATTAAGATTATGTTGTAAAAGAAGTTTGAGTTTCCCTGTGTAATTACATGGTATGAAAAGGCTTGTAAAGTTGTAAGAAATGGTGCAGCAATATATGTATCCTTGTATGGTTCCTAATGCAACCATGGTTTGTAATCAGCCCCTGTCATGTAACAAAAGAAGTTTCAACATTAAAAGGTACATGGTCATTAATTTTCATGGCATTTGTGGTTACCCAAATGGTATTCCACCTGATATCATAAATGAGCTACCAAATTTTGGTGGTACAAAGTGTGAATCAACCAGTAAGCATTTGGAACAATTCAACAATTTAATGGATGACTTTGAAGTAGACCATGAGGTTGTTTGTTTAGTCTCTAAAAGGAGATTCAAAAGATTGGTTCTCTAATTTACCAGCATGCTCTATCTACTCTTTGGGAGGAATTCAAAGTAGTGTTCATAGAGTAGTTTGGTTAAAAAATTAGTGTTGGTTATATGCTTAATAAATTTATGAACATTGAGAAAAAAGAGGACGATCTAGTCCCAACATTTAACCGGAGATTTGCTAAAACATTAAGGGATGTTCCTGAGTTTTTGAGACTAAGTGATGCAGTGTGTCTAGTTGTTTATTTGGCATCTTTTGATAATAAGATGAGTTATCTACTGAGAGCTAAGGATCCCAAAACCTTGCATCAAGCATATGGGATAACCATGAACATTGAAAACAACCTAAATTATGGAATGCTTAATGGTCATTTGAATACAAGTGTTATTTGTCGTAAGACACCAAATGTTGATAAAAGGTGTAAATCAAAAGTTAAAAATGAATATCAGAGCACTTACACCCCAATTATTTCAGCTTATACATCATTTCATAATGTTGATCACACTAGCCATGTTATGAGCTATCATGAGATGTATGCACCTATGGATTACATTCATGAAGTTTCAAATGCATTACATAGCACAACTGATAAAGAGATGCAAACAATTTCAGATATTTGGCATATCACACCCTATGCTAAAACTATTAGCTATGATGAGGTCACAGAGAAGGTTCATTTGAAGTCTTATGGTTCAAATGAATCTAATAACTTGTTTCATGATAAGAGTATTCATGAAATAAGTATACTCTCAAATTATTAGGTTATGCATTGTGATGAGAGTTTGAGTAATAGGATGCCATCATTTTTTGGGTGATAGTGCTATAGAGTATGAGGAAGTTTCTGACCCTTATATCTTAGATTGTGTGGACCTGACAAAATTTTCAAATATGTGTGTTGAACAATCTGAGGATCAGATGAAGGATGGCATTGGTTGTTATGAGTTTAGGGCTGATTGTGATTATGCCTATGAGGATGACATTCACTGTGGTGTTTCAGAGTATGATGATATGGAATAATTAGATATTCATGTTGACGAGATTGAGGCTTATATGAAAACAATGAATGTAAGGTAAAACCCCTTATTTGATGAGTGTCCATCTTCACGAGAGATGAGAAATAATGATCATTCTTGGTGCAGGGATAATCTACTCTTTGTTGAGGATTCTAATGATGCATCTAAAACAAAGTTAGAATGTGGCCTTCAGGAAATAAAGCAACACATTGAATATATCTTTGCGGGTATTGCTTATGAGTGTTTTACATTTGATACAAATTTTGTTGACAAGGTTGAGTATCATAATGACAACTACTTAGAAAATTATGAACATTTTCAATTCCTAGTTCAACTGGGAGAAATTTTGATGAAGCATGACAATGAAATGAATAACAAAGAATGTTATTTGTAGTATGAACATGTTTTATGTTATAGAAATAACGCATATGTGTCATCCGATAATGAAATTATTTAGTTTATGCCTGATTATACAACACAGAATGATAGGGATTACATTGAAAATGTTTTGCTTAGAAAGGTTGTGAGAGATGTTAATAGAAATGATTGTAATCATGCAAACTCACTTGTTTAGAAGAGGCCTAACATTTTCTTTGGAATGAATGAAATTACTCTTACTTCAGTGGTACAACAAGGAAAAATTTGGATGGAAATAAATCAATTCTTTTAAAAGGTTGGTTTTTTATAGAGGCGAGACCTAGTACCTAAGGTTTTTATGGCCTGGTGCCACCAATAAGGAAAATAAAGCCATGTTAAACTGAAGGGTGCATACTACAATTTACAATGCTAGGGAAATTTTCATGTTGGTTGGGTGGAGCTTGGATCTCCCTTTTCAAGTCCTTTTGGCCTATGTAAATCTTCTACATATGTTGCTTCTTTTTTTTGTTCTTGTGCATGGTCTACTTCACCCGAAATTCTGGAATCTCACCATCCCCATAGGAGGCATGTGTCCCCAATCGGAGCCACTGATGGAACCCTCAAATTTTTTTTGTTCCATCGTAAATCCTTATTGCAATTGGGTACAGGGTTGCTACCTAAGGGTTTAGGGTTTTATTTGTTACACATGCTTACACGGTTCTATTTGGTCATTGACTCCTTATTACCTGTTGCTAGTCATGTTTAAACATCTTATGTCATTCACTATCATCTAGTAACTGATCCCTCAAGCCTAAGTTCGAGTGTTCTATTTTATAAGGTTGAGTAAAGGATCTCTTTGCCTTTACATCCTTTGCATTTCGTGACTTAGAAGTTTTTGAGTCTATTATTCTTATGTTATCCTAGGGATCCCCTTCATTAAGAACAACTTAAGTGCACGTGTTTGAAGTTTTTTACATAAGTCCTGGCGACCATTGTGTTCTTATCGCTTATCGTTGATTACTTCAAGAGTGGATATTTTGAATTAGCAACGAGTGATGAGGTGATATTTTTATGCTATTTCTTATCACAAATTTCTGCTAGAGCACCTAAATCAAATGCGCAGTGAGTGATGTCCTTTGTATTATTGAAGGATCGCTCATCGCTAATGGTTTTCAGGTTTTAAAATTTGTATTAGCGATGAGTGATGCCCCAGTCATATGTTCTTTTATTTCTATTGAACATCGTGGATGATCATAAAATGATAAGTCTTGGATCAACGATGAGAAATATGATGCAATTTCCTTTATATCACATGATCGTGTATATGTTTTAAATGTAAAGACCCACATTAGCAATATGCGATGGATATTATGAATGTTTTAAATCCTCCCATCGCTAATTGCTCACACAATGTATGAGGAGAATTAGCGATGAGCGATGGCCTTATGTTATATCATTCATCATGAATTCATTTCAGAACTTGAGTTCTAAATTAGTAACAAGAGATTTTGTCTTCTAAAGGGTTTTTCTTTCACTAATATGATGAGATCCTATGAGCGATGTCTTTTGTACCACTCATTTTGTGTAGGTGTACGTATCTAGATTTTGTGCCTCCACTACATCTCCCATCGTCAATAGGTGCCTCTATACAAAGTTTGAATTGGCGATGCGTGATGGAGGGACGAATGTGACCAAAGGTCAAGCTGCAGGACCAGGGCCTAAAGATCATCGTATGCATGTTTATATCGCTGATGGAGCTAGGTGAGGATGAAGTAAATCAATGACAAGTGATGACTGCTACATGGAATGGGAAACATGGCAAGATCTTGAGGTTTTAAGTATAAAGTAAAAAGGAAAGCAATGAAAGGACTAAGGAACCATTGATGATGTTTTAAAATAGGATGATTCAATGGACTGAAAATCATCGCATGAATAATTTCATCACTAATTGCACCCTAAAACTTGGGGAATATTAGCGATGAAGCGATGAAATGTATAAGGAAAGTTTCTCTCTAAGAAGTACTAATTTTGTGTACTTTGTCGATATTAATTAAATCACAGACTAGGTTGGTGATACATGTTGATTGATAGATTGCAATACATGAGCTGGCATCACTATTTTCTATGAGCAAGTTACTAAAAGCATAAAAAATGAGGCTCAGATCACCATGGATGAAGTTTTAAATGCTTTAAAATCAATGGCTTAGATTCAAAACTGAGTTGTTAAGTTATCAACTCGCTTGTGCAAAGAATTATGAGATCATTAATTTTGCATGCTTCAAATTGCTTATTTAATACAGATTTTATGTTATTCTTTTTCATCAAGATTCATTCTACAGTAAATGAGAGACATGGGTTAGTAAGGAAGTGTGTGAGTATAAAATTATCTAGAGTAGGAGTCTTGTCCTAGTTGATTAGGTCTACCATGGTGGTTTGAGAGTCTAAGAAGCTGAGTCTTTTTTAGTCTGAGGAAGTTTCTCTTGAGGATGAAAGTGGAACAAAAGGAGCTCTTGATATGCCAAAAGGTAGAATAAGACTAAGGAAATTCAAGGAGTATAGTAACAGGGAGAATTAAAGTCAAACACAAAGAGAAGAGGATGGTGGAATATGAAAAGAAGGTAAGGAGAGAGAGTGAGCACTATAAGGATTATAAAAAAGGATGTAATTCTCCATGTGAGGTTTCTAATAACCCTTTAGATAGTGAGGGTGACGCTGATCGACAAGGTGATTATTATCTCCCCTACCTGGTACTATCAAGGAATTCTAACAAGGAGGTGATGATAGTTTCTCCAATCCCACCACAAGCAAAGTGTGGGTGAGTATCCTCTGAGGTTGATGACTTAGAGTGATGATTGTGTCCTATTTTTGTTTTTGATGAAACCATGCCCTTTCTATTAGGATTATCCAATTCAACACTCATTAGATTTCTTGTTTTTAGTACTAAGGTGGAATATTTTTGGGTTGGTTTGTAGGAGAAGTGCCAGACTAGTTAACCTTGGCAGCATGTATGTTTTCTCCAGACAATATACACGTTTTTGTTGGAGCTACTATTGGAGAATATTCTTTGGTCAACAAGGATGAGGATTTAGCACGATTGCAACAAACTCTTCCTTTTGAGGAACTAGTGTGTCTTCATTCAGGGAATATGGAATGTGGTCTTTTACTCTTCCATTTTCCTTAGATGATTGCATGTAACAAACTAGGAATATCTCATATTTTGGTGCAAATGAAACAAAATATAAATGTAATCAAGCATGATGCTTGTTGCTCGGGCTTGTTGTATAAAAGGGATTTCAAGGCTTATTACAGTCGTTGGATTTTGAAGTCTCAATAGGGTTCTAGGTAAAAGCTAAGTTCAGGAAAGGCACTTTGAATAGAATATGGGAAATAGGTCAGTAGTTTGTCTTGGATGTGAAATCCTGTATGTAGTGATCTTAGATGAGTTTTATAGAAATTACTGATATCGAAACAAATATTAGTCTAGAAGAAAATACTCTCATATGTATGTTCCTTACAAGTTATGAATGAGAAATACTAATTGTGTTATCATTTGTCTTTAGATATTTCATTTGAATGTATTACTTTGTTTTCAACTTTAATTTAAGGAGTTAATTAAAATGCTTTAATAGGGTTATAAACTTTCTAAGAAATTTCTTAGGATTCATAAAAAGTAAATGTTTCAAGCACAGTGAGTTTTCATAAATGCAAAGCAATATGAAAATAATCTTCCTATTTACAAATTAAGTAATTTGTAAATTGGAAATCCTTATATACTTGACTTAGTTGACCCAATTGATGAGACATTGGTCATTTTGTTAGAAAATATTGCATAAAATGAACAAATAGTGTTCCTGGCCCTAGAATTAAGATAAGACAATATTCAATTTAAAAATATTTCCAAGGATAGTATAGGTGGAATTATCTCCAATTCCTAGCAACTAGCTACTCACATGAAAATCTACCAAATTATTAGTGAGATGGATTTTATTTGCAATAAGCAGGAATCAATTTGTGTATAAATGTGTTACTAATCGGATATACTTCATGAAAAAAAAATTGGGATCACCCTCCTAGGTTTCATAGAGCCTGAAATGAAGGAGTACAAACCATAAAATCCTATGCTCATTGTGTTGGCCACTAACCTAGCATTTCTTCATCATAGGAGTTGGAAACTTTTTAGAGAATTGCTTGGTTTTGCTGGAAAAATCACCTACACTCTGCTTTCTGGGGGAGTATAAAATCTCACAATCTCAACTTAAAGAGTCATGTTGAACATTTTCTATATATTTTTTTATATCAAAAAATCCAAAAACATCATCCCATGATGGTGATGGGGGATCATTAGCTTTCATCCCTCATGTCTTAGAAATTTCTATCGTTAACATTTCAATACCTAAAAAAGATTTGCATTCTTGAAGAATAATCAATTTTTCTCATAAATAGTTAAACAAAACTTTTCCTCCTCTATCTAAGTTGGAATAGCATTAGGGGCTTGGATTTAAAATTATTTCTAAAATTGGATATAATGAAAACATGGAATAAGGAGTTAAGGATCATGTGAAGTATAAATTCTAAATTGAAAAAATGGTTTTTGGATTCCAACCATCTCCTTCATGTACATCTCATCATGTCCTATATTTTTTACTACTTATGGTAAGCGAGCAAACTTTTCTTCACAAGAGAAAGGATTGCCTCCTACTCCTTATCTACTATTAGAGCAAGAGAATATTTTTTCAAGGATTTGCAAAGTCCACTCGATTACATTTCCTCTAACATGTGAGAAGTTACATAAGAATCACTCTTTTTGTGCATATCATCGAGTGCATGGTCATTCCACCAATTAATTCCCAACCTTCAATAATTTAAAATACAAGTTATTAATTCTAACTAGTGCTATCACACTTCCATGTGTTGATGAATTTATTCATTTTAAATAATATTCTCTCATCTATTTGTCTTGCTCCTCACTATGTGGCATTTTTACATCATTATGTTTTCTCATTTTCATTCATGATGGTACAATATTATATGCAAGCATATTTCATCTATGATAGCAACATATTAGCCTCTAGCATGGTTGTGATTTCCTATGCACTTGGGGGGTAAGGATAACTAGGTTTTTGAGTTTTAAATTCTTCTTGAAGATCACTTCTCCCTCTTTATTTCCTTAAAATATTAGCATATCAAGTATATCAAAATTTTAACGGGAGCATATATACCTATGTGTTTCATTAGCATCTCATGAGCTTTGAATTTTTTACATACTCCCTTTGTGGTGGTGTTATTTATAATGCCCCTTGAGGTGTGGTTATCAATTCTTCCCCCATGATGTTAAGCATTTATTTTCCCCCCATGACATTAATATTTTATGCACTTGCAAAATTATGATTGGTAAAATAATCCATGGATTTAGCATATTAAAGCTTGTTGGTCTATGAACTAGAGGAATTTTTACATGACCGCCTAGAAAAACACAACTTTTTTGCCAATGGATCGATGTGTTTCATGAGTAAATTAGCATAACACAACTTTCCAACCTTGACAAACCCATCATATTGCATTAAAACCTATCATAACACAACTTACTAGCTAGTAGATCTATGTATCTCATAATTTTAGCTTTTGTATGTTGTACATTTGATTGATGATGCTTGGTAATTGAGAGAACTTTACAAATTGAAGTCTCTTTACCTTATTCACTCAAATATTTAGATTTTATGTAATAAAATTTGTTTTTTTATGTTCCATGTGTGTGTTATATTCGTATGTATTATGTTTTCCTTGTTTATTTTTTGTTTTTTCCTTATGTATTATTCTTTTTCTCTATGTATCCTTTTTTTGCTTCATATACTCCTTTTATACATTGTGTTTTCCTTATGTTTTATAAGTGTATGATATTATGTGTACTCGATTGACTACATTATTTATTAATGAATCTTGTCTTATCTTGCATGTAATAAGTATACTTCATGTTTGTCTTAATATTATGGAATAATGGGATCCTAAGTTTGGGACTTACACACTCCTCAACTTGGTGTCATCCTCTCTCCTCACCATCTTTATAATTAAATCTATCTTCTTCTTACTTGATTGTGAGCATGAGCATAATTTCATACTCTCATTAAAGTGGGGGATAAATGTAGCACCATAAATTTTCACCGCTAACAATTTCACACTAGGTTTAGCTCCCTTGTTATTTGCTTAATTATGCTCATAATTTTCTTGTTATTATCATTTTTGGGAAGTCAAAAAAAAATTGGAAAATAAAACTAGCTATTGATTTAACAAAAAATAAAATTTCAAATAGGTCTAGACTAGGGTGGTACAACCCTTATCTAGCCTATTTTGATCTAATTTTAAATGTCATTTTTTGGAATTTTAACATTTAGAAATCTACATTCATTTATCAACTTTTCATAAATTATTTTGTGGGAAATAAACAAAACAAATATAAATATAAGTTATTTTTTCCATTTAGAACTAGAAAGAAAATTTGAATATCAATTGAGCATCCTAAAATAATTCAACTCAATTCAAGGGTGGAATAAGCAACATTTTAAAAAAGTCTCATCAATTAAAATCATGTTTCAAAAGAATCAGAAAAGAAAAAAAAGGAAATTAGGAAGAATGAATGATTATTAATCATGCACTATTATGAAGATGTATTAAATTATCCTTTGCATACTAGCTAAGAAAATCTATTTTTCTTTGTGGACTAACCTATTGGAGATCTTCAAGTCATTCAAGCATCCATCAAACAACCTTTAATGGAAAGACATGGTGTAGACATAAATTGATAGAGATTTCATACCAAGGTAACATTATGCATTTATCATTTATTATTTCAATCAATTATTGTTTCAACCTTTGCTCGATGTAGAACACACCCTCTTGATCATCACCATTTTTTATACATGGAGGTAAAAATACAAAAAATAGGGTTTGACTTAGGAAATACGCTATACAACACAACACTTTCCCCTATTTTCATGTGTGTAGGATATATTAAGAAATTTTCTTAAGAGAAAGTCACAGGAAACACAACAAATGAAAAAAAATTTCCCCTCTTGGATTTTGATTCTTGAATGTTCTTGAACATGAGAGAAATAATCAACACCAAGTATGCACTAGTAATCAAATTTTGAAATGAAACAACCCAAGAAGAAAAATAAGAATCTGGAAAGTCACATTACCATTTATTTACTCTATCACTTATTTACTTTCTCACATATTTAGTTTACAAGTTTCATTCACATATCCTCATTGTATTCATAATTATTCATATTAAAGAAAAAAAATAACTCAGACATGTGCTCCTCATTGTGAAATATATTATCTATCAAACTTAGAAAATTGGGTATAGATATCATTTGGCATACATTAAAAATTTTAATTTACCCATGACATGTCTTACATCTTGTTGGTTCTTTTTTACTACTAATCAGGTTGGTCTTCTAATCTACCTATGGAATTGCCAATTCCAATCAAGGGTAGCTCGAAGGACCTAGACAACCTGACAAGGACTTTAAAAAAAAAGAAAGCCTCCTACACTTCAGGCTCTGCAAGACATGGGAGGGGAATCCATTAATGTGTTTACAACCTCTGCACCATTATCATAAACAACATTAATAATAAGAGATAATCCCACTTAATAGCTTAACACAATAGGATAATATCGAATAGAATTCGCTATTCTTTGACAATATCAACTATATGGAGCATGGGATAACTACAACATAATCCATAATATAAAATAGTCATTGATTTGAAATTTGTAGCAAGGTATAGGCAAAGACAAACAAATACTGAATCAAACAAATGAGTGCAACTTAGATTAGTGCCGTATATCCATTGCAGGATTCAAATTTATAAGCATTTAAAAGTTTATAACAGATGTAATACATGACATATAAGGTCCTTGACAATATTGCATTACAATTTCATTAGTATGTATTCTAACCCAATACTACTTATCAAATCCTTATATGAAACATATCTGTCTATAATCCCATTCAAGCATTTTAATTAATTCATTGAATTAAAGCTAAAATAGGATCATACACACCACAACAATGAGATGAATGAAACAACCCTTAGTTATTTTATTCAAAGTTCATATATGCACATACAATGGAGAGACATGAGCTTGAATTTATCATTTCAATTCAAATGCTAATATTGTAATGCAACATTAAATCCCCATGAACTCAAAACCTATTAAAAAATGACTCAGAACCTAAATTGTATTTCTCTCTAAAGCCATTGGACTTTACAATCTGCTCTGCAACTTCACCTAGACTCGAGCAAAATTATCTAACTTGTTGACCCATACTTCTCGCCTTGAAATCCTTCTTATAGAAAAAGAAGGAGCAAACAAGCCTCGGGCCAGAAAGTACACATGTCGCCAACAAATTGTAGCACCTGATGATATTCCAAAAATTGTTAGAACAACAATCATCCTGGAGCATATTCTTGTTCATCATGTTGATAGAGGACAGTTGACACAATAACAAAAGAACCACAAGAAACCCACACCAAGAATGCCATCAACACAAAAATAGAACTGTTGTAACCGCAGAATTAGATTTGCCACCTGTCAATAGTCCACTCTTTTTACTCTTCATCATTCAAATACTTAGCTACCCATTTATGGTATTCTTCATCAGTCGACCAGTCAAAATTAATTGCCTCTTTTACCTTTGTACTATAAGGCATGTATTTTACCGCTACCTGATTTGGGTCTCTTTCAAAAGATTCTAAAAATGAGCTGGTACTAATAATCTTATCCATATAACTCACCAACAAATCATAATTTGAGTCATCACAAATTACTTTAATTTGATTATTGATGACCTTACTTGCTTGATCCTACCATTGTTGGAGTGTTATGATTTTCTCCTGCTCATCAATTATATCAGGTAACAATGTGTTACCCCAATCATTGAAATTCTTCACCAACTTCCTAATCTTCCTACTTAAATCATCTGGTAAGGTCTGAAAACCTTGAAATGATTTTACTAACACATGAGTAGGCTTCAATGATTTAGACCTATCATTTATATCAAACCTTGAAGCTTTATTCATGATATCTAGATCATTGGCCCTAGGGATCCAATTTTTAATTATTGGTATCACTATCTCCTGATCCCTACCAATATTCTTTATTGCTTCCAACATCAAAGAATACAAAGAATGTATAGATAGAAATTTACTATCTACTCTTTCATTTAAGTGCTCTAAAACAGTAGTAACAATCTCCTTTACCTTTAAAAGAAATCCCTCCTCTCTTACCTTTGTTGATGTCTTTAATTCATGAATTTTCAGTATGAGTTGCTTCTTCGTTGGATCAACAGAGCACTATGTTTCTTCATCAATTTGTTCTAGAAGAGGGGTGAGAGCAGGATTTTGAATGGGAGACCCTGGTGTGAAAACATTTGGAGAAGCAGGAGGCATTGACCCTACTGTGGGAGGTAATGTACTGGTTCCTAGAGCATTGGATGTTTCCCCAATCTGTCTATACCTGAACCTTTCCACTTCAATTTGCAATTCAACATTCCTCTGTTGCATTTTACTATATTCTAAAATCAAAATGTTATACTTCTCCACCAAGCTCTTCCTTTCAGCCTCCTCCTTTTCAGCAGTCTTTTGGGCCAATTTAGCCACATTCATAGTTAAATTAGTGGCCTCAGTGGTTGAATTCTATGAAGCTCTCTTTATTATTAATCCTCCTCTGAAATTTGGATTAATATCAGCAATATCTGGTTTTCTCCCTTGTGGAGCCAATGCCCAAATTGCCAAGGTCTCATATTCTTCGTTGAAGGCAGATTTTTGCAATGCTGCCTTAACTTCTTCCTCTGAATCTTGAAAAGGATTTTTGGACTTCATAATAGCATTAAAAGCTACTGCATCTGCAATGTCCCACTCAAGAAAAATCAATACACTAGCCGGACTCACCAGTTGTCTTCCTTCCTCAGAAGTGATGTTCTTGAACTCTTCCATTAGTTCAGCTTTTACTTCTTCATCATTCTCCTGGTCTGACCTGTCAGGCCTTAGTTCCCTTCTCTCCCTACATTTATCTTGATACTCTTCAAATCTCATTCTCCATGCCAATTGCAAGAATACAAGAGTTTTTACAAATGTATTGTCATCTAATAACTCTTTGCATGCCTTCATTCTTGCATCTTGTACACTTTTACCTTTCATATCCAAATCGGATAAAACCAATTCAGCTAGCCTAGGAGGGGAAGGCATACCAACCTGCATGTCCTGATTAGTAAGAATAATTTCATCTATCAGATCCTCATGTGGGTGATCAGTTCCTTGCCTCTTAGGGCTTGGCTCAGATGATGGTGATGGGGGACTATCTTCTTGTGATGATTTTAAATCAATGATCTTGACTACCCCAAGCACTTTAAATTTTGGACCTGGTCATGGAAGCACCTTCATTATTTACTTCCCCTTTCTGTCTACTTCTTCCTCATCACTGCTACTATCCCTTTTCCTTCTATAGATGGGTCACTTTTCTGTAGGCTAGCATATTGGCCCTATTTCAATTGGCCTAGCACTTTGTTCTTGCATACCTAGACTTAGCCTTAAATTTATCTTTTTGGTTCTCAAGTTGTCCATAATCTCCTTGAAGTTCTTTATTAGAAAATCAATTTTCTTATGGTATGGATTGAATTCCAACAGTGGATCATACTTCGGATCCATTTCATGCACAACATTTAGTAGCTTACTATAATATATCCATTTCTCCTTGTTAAGCTCCTGCTTATTTAGATCAAATTCATTTCTAATTAGGTCCCCAGGGAAGTTGAACTCATGTGCGAATTTTCCATCTTTTATTCTTTGTCTAAAAAGATCAAAGAAACCCTTAGGATCATGTTGTCTCCTTGGACCACATCTCAAATGGTAATCAGAAAAGAATTTATCAAAGTGTGTCTAGCCTCCCTTTGAAAATGCAAAGTCAGACACCACTATATAATCAGGGAAGAATGTTCCCTTCCCCCTTCAAGTGAGGTTTTCTTCATGAATACAACCTATCAGCCACATAACTTCTACAAACCCTACTCTTAGTGGAACATTGTATGGCAGTATGTGAGGGGCTCCCTAAAATCCATATACTCTCAAGACAATGTTGATTGGGTATGGGATAATGTCACCCCAGTTATGGTAAACCCTCAATTTTGGCTTCCTTCCCTTTGGCCTGAGGAAATCATGTAATTCCTCAGGGATCCTAGGTACATTCACCATCAATCTAGCCCTTAATCTAGAAGCAAAAAAATTATCAAATTGCACATAACTGGTGCTTTCCTTATTACAGGATAAATCTGCAGCCCATATTTGTACTAGCAATCTTTCTCCATCAACTAATTGCCTTAATTTCATCTTCTTAGAAAAGAAATCAGCATTTCTAAACAGAAACATAGGCATCAGCATAGAATACCAAAAGAATTGAGTACCAATATCATTTTTCTGTAGCTTCGACAACCCTTCATGAATCCTCTTAGCCAAGAAAGAAGCAAAGTCATATGTCATAGAGAAGTTAGGATGTTGTATTTGCACCCCCATGAACATGTATGCATAGGCATTACCGCACCATGACTAAAACCCAAAATCAGACATAATGAATAGAAAGTGGCCAGGAAAGGGTTTGCAAAACAATTAAATTTGAAAGGTTCCTGATCACTAGGGCTGATATGAAATTGTGAACCTCCTACCCTAACCAGATGAGGTGGAAGCAGCTTAGCCCTAAAAATAGATTTTAGATTTGCATACTCCTACTTCATTTCCTCAAGATTGATAGGAACCAATTCTTCACTCAGCTCACTCAAATCAAAAATATGTTGGATATCATCCCTATTAATTTCTAATAGTACCCCTCCATCATTATCCCTAATTACCCGTGTGATGGGGTCATATCTTGTGGCCACTGCCCTAAGTAAGTCCACATCAGGGAATACATTTGGTACAACCAACTTCCCCATGTCATACATCCATTCATTTGAAAAAGGGTGAGGCAAATTCCTCTGTCCATACCACAATTTGAACATTTCTAAGCCGGTGAGTGGAACCCTAGCATCAGCAATGTTGGAACAATTACACACTAACCCCTCCCCCTAGGATTTTCCCTTGCATCAACACTACACCTTTCTTTCTATCATTCGTTGATAACAGTAATTTTTCCAGGAAATAATCATATAGGTTTATTTTCAAATATTCAACGTGGCCAGAGTGTTGCTTGGGTGGCGCCATCTTAGACAAACTAGGGCTTCATTACAATGTTACACTTCAAGTAGCTAGGACTAAGCAAAGATAGGAAATAACAGAATAAAATACTACAATTCCTCACAATCTATGATTAAACTATAGCCCTAATACGTTTATCAATAAGCTCAATGATAAGCATAGCAAACCCCCTTCCCAAATTTAGGTGCAAAATGACTGGGAGACATAGAAAATAAACTTACAGCTCTTTTCGCATTAACTCCAAATTCTGGCTGCAGCTGCTCGCAATTTCACCCTCGACTCTGAAACTATTTTTTACGAAATAAATGGATTTCTTTTGATAGAAATAAAACAAGTAAATTGATTTTATGTCGATCAAATTTCACAAGTAGATGTCTCATCCGCCATTAAAGCTCATTCACGGGCTTCACGAATGATTCCAACCATATTTGATACAGATTTAAATTTGAGTCGTTGATCCTCCAGTTTGATCATATCATCGATGACCACCTTCAAAATAGGATGACATAATCACCAACATGGCAATAAGGGTCCCACCATGCCATACACCACAAACAAAAACCATGTGGCAGATGCTCGCGATATCGCAATCCTTCGATTCACCATCACGGGATGGCGGGAAACTGTTGATCTTTCTCATTAGAGATCCTGCTCCTTCAAAAATGGTCGCCATCCTTTTCGTTAACTATCGAGCAGCTTTTCCCTCAAAATTATAACATCCGCGTTGAAATAGATCATGTGCATCTCACAAGCACTTTAGTAATTCGCCCCTTAATATATTTAAAACTGGCTAATGCTTCCTTCACTCCTTAGGCCTCATCGGATGAGACACTTTGCAGTCGCCCGTGATATCGTGATCCCATAATTCTTGATCATGGGATGGCAGATGCCATTGATCTTGAAAAGACAGCACATCAATGGTCATGCAGACTTCATCCTTTAGAAAGGGCACATGGCACCCACCCGTGATTTTGCGATCCTTCAATTCCTAATCGTGGGGTGGTAGGCGTCATTGATATCTGCAGGAAATAGATCAACGACAGTGCTAATTCAACCCTCTATAAAATAAAAAATTTATTAAAAGGGCAAGAGGACACCACTAGGAGAACGACAAACAAAAACATAAGTTGTTTTAAAATGACAAAGCATAGGGTCAACCTAGACTTAGGGAAAATAAAAACCTATGGAAGCTGCAAAATTTAAAAACCGAAGGGGCCAACGTCTAGACTAAACGATGGGGCACAAGATGTTTTAAAATCCCTCTAGAAAGGTAACAACGAAAAAGAACCCAACCAAGGCATACCACAAAAAATAAGATTTAAGATGAAGACAAGGCTAAAACCGCAGCCCTTAGAAAATTTCCAACACCATGAAAGACCAGTGACATAAGGGAAGTCATGAGTGACTAACAAGGAGAAAAAAATTTAAAACTCCATCAGTGGCTCCAGTTGGGGACATTCATTCCACTAGAATGAAGTGAGAATTCAAAATCTCAAGAATAGCAAACCAAGAGGCAGAGACGACCAAAAAGGAATTTTTCAGACAAAACAACCCAACCTATGTACAAAACATATGCAAAATATACAAACCTAAACTATTGTTCATGGAAAAGAAAACTTCGAGTGAAGTATAACTTCAAGAACTGTCCATGAACTGGCAGTTCAAGAATATCTCCTGCCATATCTTGGAGGAAGTATGAATCTTCACCCCACTTGTTATTAATCATCAAATTTCCCATGTTTCCCTTTATCTTCCAGTCTGGCATTCCACATTAAAACCAAATCTCCATTTTTGAAATTCCTTGCAGTTGCCCTTTTTTCGTACAAATTCTTTACCTGCAACTGCAACTTAGCATTTTTCTTTTGTGCTTCCCTCCTGGCTTCATCCAACTCTATAAGAGCTTCCACTCTCAATTGCATTTCATCATCAATTTCATTATCATATATCTAGACAAACTTATACATTTCCATTAAGTTATTTTGGGGTAACCTGACATTTATCCCATAATCCAAGTCAAATGGGGCACAACCTATTGCCTTCTTCACAGTTACCTTATCTTCCTAGACTGCTAATCCCAGCTTAGAATCCCAAGCCTTTTTATTCTGATCCAGGATTCTTTTAATAATCTTCATCAAGCTTTTATTGCTTGATTTTTCTTGTCCATTTCCCTCTGGGTTGTATGGTGATGAATAAGAAATTTGGATGCCATGCTTTTCACAAAATTCTATGTATTCTTCATATCTAAAACACATTGCATTGTCTGACACAATCCTCTCTGAACATCCAAATCTAGTCAATATGTTGCTCATCAGGAAATCAATTACCACTTTACTAGTGGCTTTCTTTGTTGGAATTGCTTCCACCCACTTGGTAAAATAATCAGTGGCCACCAATATCTAGGAATGACCTCCACTAGATTTACATGCTATTTATCCTACAAAATCAATAACCCATTGCTGGAATGGAGCTTGTACTATAACTGGTTTTAGAGGCAAGTTGCCAGAAAACTTTAACTTACCAGAGAAACATTGACAAGCATCACATGTCCTCACTAGTTGGTGTGCATCCTTAAAAACTGTAGGCCACCAAAATCCAACCCTCATTATCTTATGTGCGGTTGTTTTAGCCATATACTGTCCTCCACAAACTCCACCGTACATTCCACTCAGAAGTTCTTTTGCTTGATCTTGATCAGCACACTTCAGCATGACACCTTCTCCATTTCTCCACCAGAGCCTTCCATTTACAATAACATACTTGATAGCATGTAATTTCAATGTCCTTTTCTCATTTTCACTCAAGTTATCAGGACATTTCATTTTTTGCAAGTACTATATCACATCTCTATACCATTATGAATGATCCATATCACATAGATGCGATCTATTCTCCTCTTCTAACAAATTTATCTGATTTGCTTCCATATTACTTTGGGCCATGAGTTTGGCTAATCCTTTTCCTCTTACCAATTTAGTAATCTGAACCTCAATATTGAATTCCTGAATCCTATTTATCCACCTACACCTTCTCCCAGACACTTCTTGCTTTGTGAAACTGTCCTTAATAGTAGCACTAGGAACATACGCAATTATAGTAGCTCCCATCAAATAAGGTCTAAAATCCTTCACTTCTTTTACCAGTGCATATGCCTATTTTTTATTTATATTGTACTTAAGCTCTGCAGCTTGTAAAGATTTGCTGAAAAAGGCTATAGGCTATTCAAAACCTTCTGCATTTTTTTGCAACAACACGGCTGCAATTGTGTGGAAAGAAGCAAATGAGAAAATATGTAAAGGTTTAGAGCAATCAGGGGTTCTTAACATAGGAGCCTCCTTTATTGCTTGCTTAATGGCTCAGAAGTCATGCACAGGCTCCTCATCCCATTCAACCTTGGCTCCTTTCTTGAGCATTTTGGAAATAGGGTGAACTATCTCAGCAAAATTTATCACAAACCTCCTCAAGAAATTTATTTTCCCAAAGAAAGATTGTATTCCTTTGACATTTTGAGGTTGTGGCACTTTATCAATTGCAATAACTCTGTCTGGATCAATTTTTACTCCATCCTTGGAAACTATATGTCCCAATAGTTTTCCTTCTAGTACTCCAAACACACATTTCTTTGGATTCAAAGAAATACAATACTCCAAGGCTATAATGAATACCTTCTCCAAATGCTCACAATGATCTTCTTCATTTTTAGAATATGATGTCAGGTCATCCTAATAAATTACCAAAAACAAGTTAATGAAATCTAAAAATGCCACATCCATGGCTCTTTGAAAAATAGCCCCTGCATTTGTTAGACCAAATGGCATTCTTACATAAACATATGTTCCCCATGGTGTAGTGAAAGTCTTCTTAAACTGCTCAGACTCTTTGACCATGAGTTGATTATATCCAGAGAAACCATCCATCATAGACATTAACTCACAGCATGTCACTCGTTGCAACATAGCTTCCATATTAGGTAATGGATAATTATCTTTTAATGAAGACACATTCAAATTTCTGAAATCTACACATAACCTGATGTCTCCATTTTTCTTTCTTACCGATACCAAGTTTGACACCCAAGATGAATGTCTGATTGGCTTGATGATCCCTGCATCCCTTAGTTTCATTAATTCTTCTTGCATTTTGGGGGCCAAAGTGGGATTAATAGGCCTTTGCTTTTGTCTGAATGGCTTAGCATCATCACGCAAAGGAATCTCATGTTGAAAAAGATCCTCCCTGTATGCCTTAAGATCATCATAAGACCATGCAAACACATGCCTAAACTTCCTTAGTAAGTCAATTAACATCCTTCTCATCTTTGGTGACATTTTCTTTCCAATATACACCTTCTTTGGGGATGCTTTTGTTCCAAGATTTATCTCCTCCAGGTCGTCGGGATGGGAAATAGTATGATTAGCCTTTGACTTGTCTTGATTGTCAGAAACTCTTTCTAATACACCTAAACCCTTGGGAATTATGTTTGTCTTTAACTGAATGACTTCATTTCCGAATATAGTATCCTTACCATCAATATTTTCAACAAAAGCTCCAAAGTCAATTTCCTGATTTTCATACTCTCCCACACATTTCAAAAAATTTAATATATCATCATCATTATCAAAAATTTGCCAATTTTTAATATTATCAGGGATAGATGGCCTAGTTTGCACCTCAACCTTTGAAATTCCAGCATAAGTCATATCATCTGGTTTTAATGAAATGTTGTCTAATAAGTCTGCCACTTTGTTTTGACCTCTCTCCTTCCACCCTATACCAAATGTGTCAAAGCTCTCCAGTTCATCCCAAACAACATTCCTATACTATTTTAACCTCTTGTTCTTTGATACTTATTTGGATGTAGCTTGAGAGACCAAAAGCTCAGAATCTCCAATTGCCTTGAGCTTCTTGATACCATTTTTTTCAGCCAATCTCAACCCTAATAACATGGCTTCATACTTCGCCACATTATTTGTGAATTCAAATAACAGAGTGAAAGAGAACCTGAATGTCCTTCCACTTGGTGACTGTAACAAAACACCTACACCAGACCCTTCTTTTGAACTTGCACCATCAAAATACATAGTCCACAAATCATCAGATTCTAAAAATTGTTTTATTTCACTATCAATCAATGCAATAGGCTTATCACAACTGCTAAGGAATTCCTCAACCCTAAATTCATCTATACCATTGTCAATAAAACATGCCATATTCTCAATCAGACCATGCTCAATCATATGAGGTACATTTGAATCTCTTTCAATTTTAACATCCTTACCATCAATAGAGAAAGTAGCAAATGACAAATCACATTGCATATTACCCCCCATTGATGCACTTCATTTCCTTGACAAAAGCATCCCAAAGTGAGGTGGGATGTCTGCAACTAAGACAATCATGAGTAAATCCTTGTCAGGGTACTGAGTCAACTTATAAGGAAATGCTCTAATAGTTCCAATAACTGGAACTTCTCTTGAATCCATAGCATAAAATTTACCTTGAGTAGTATCTACTATCAAGCCCATTGCCTCCATTATTTTGACTGGAATAACATTATTTGAGGCCCTTGAATCTATCATAGAGTTCTTTAGAGTTTTCCCATTTATATCCACACTCAAGAAAAAGGGGTTTATATTTTCAAGGCACATGTTAATAGAATTTCCTAAATACACAGGGGGAATTTGTGACACAATTCCCACCACTTCCTTTTATTTCTCTTTATTTTTTGCCTCTTTACCACTTCCATGTTTAGCCTTATTACCAACAACATATGTGATCAAGGCTATTGTCTTTTCTTTGTGTTCATCTATTCTCATCATTTCTAGTAAAGGTACAGCTACTTTAACCTGAGAAAGAACATGAAACATATCCACAGGTGTATACTTAGGCAAATTAAACATCATACCTTCATCATTTTCCTTTCTCTTTGGCTGATTACATCCTCCTAGCTTCTTTTTCTTATTATCCTTTGCAGCAAGTTTAGCTACCTTTGTAATCACCTTTGTCTTCACCAATGGTGCAATTACACCTTCTTGAAGCTTTGGGGTTTCATTCTTTTTTTCCCAAACCTTATCACCCTTAACTGCTTTGAATTTTAAAGCATCCTTTTTGTTGTCAACCTTAACACCTTTGTTTTTATCCTTTTGTTCTTTGATAAACAAGCCAGCAGGTTTACCCTGCTCACCACTAACAGTTCTATTTCTCAATTGAAGTGAACTTCTCATTTAGGCAGCCATTTCTTCAGTCAACCTTGCAATTTCCTCTTCTGACAGTCTCCTTAAGGACACTAAATCTTCAGCCTACTCCATATTGCAAGCATTATGATCAAAATCACCTTCCTCATCAGAAAAGATCTGCTGATGGTACATCTCATTTCTCTATCTCTGAATATCCACATCAGCTTCCGATATTTCATCATCAGAGGAACATTCTACTTCATGAATGTATGATCTAACCATACAAACATCTACATCATCTTGCTCATACTCTAATGTCTACTCATGAGCGTCCTCTTCAATTTCCTTAGCAACAATCATTTGAGCAACCCCACAGTAATTTTGATCATGAGGATGTTGATACACTTCACACCATGGTCTATCTACTACCATATTCATTGAATATTTCTTCAAGGGGTCTGGCGTATGCTGATCATTTTTAGGCTTCTGGCTAGGCAAGATTGGCTTTCCATCTTTCCAATTTGTATTGTAAGGATAAATGTGTAATCTAGGCAGCCTATCATTTTTATTATAGGACTACCCTTCATTTCCTACACCCTTTTCTTGCTTAGCAACAGTTTGCTTTATGTCTTTCAGAGTATTGTAAACCTTTTCCCACTTTTCATCATCCTTAGGCTTTGCAACAAGAACTTTCTCAGTTTTATTCCTAGGATTTTTCAAAAGTGTAGGTTCATCTCTCCTACCATACTTCCCAGAAGCTCTTCTGTTGCTTTCAATATTTATATCCATTCTAAATGCATTCCTCATAGTCCGAGGGTCTTTGTCTCTGAGGATATATTCCATTTTAGCATCAAAAGCATTAAAGTATGTAGTTAAGCAAACATTTTCATCAAGCCTCAAAACCTAGAACAACTTATACATTGCTTTTTGAAATCTTAAATTAAACTCTGTCACAGGCTCATTCAATGACTTCTTGATGTTATTAAATTCATTCAACATGAAACTAGCATTAGTCTTATCTCCATACTGCTCTTTAAAACACTTCTTAAACTCATCCCATTACCCAATACTAGCATTAGGTAGACCTCTATACCAATCCCTTGCATCTTCTACTAGGGATTGTACAAACAATTTCATTACAACATCTTCATGTTCTACCTCATAATCATTTAACATGTCCATGAAAGCTTTCAAATGTTCCTCTGTTGTTACAACATTATTACTAGCAAACGTATTCATCTTTTCTCTCAAGTCAGCAGGGATAGGATTTTGATAACCAGGGATACCATCAAAGAATAATGGCCTATACCTTTCCAACTGTATAGGTCATCATTGTAATAATCCTTCATTTCTCTGAGAATCCACACCAGACCCTAAATCTTGTACCCTAGAACCGTCTTGATTTGGATTTGCAAACCCAATTGCATGAATCTTCGGGTCAAAACTATTTATGGTGGGATCTGGATTAAATTTAGAACCGCCCTTTAAGGCATCTTGGTGATTTGATGAGGTTTCAGCGTGTATAACCTCATCTGTAGTTTTCATCTTCAGGAAACTTATTTTCCTCTTCATTTCTGCATTTGTAGCCTCAATCTCTGTTTTCTCCAACTCTTTTGCTAGAGCTTCACTCTCCTTCTTAGCCTTTTCTAAGGTAGATTTTGTTTGACATGACACATGTTGCTTGAGATCTTTTTTAGTAGAATGGGGAGATACCTTCTCATTTATTTTAATCCCCTCAAAATTTTCCTTTCCTTTGTCCAATGTAGGCTTAGGATTTGTATTACTGGGTTGAGACCTATCATGAGTCGAGGGCTTTGGGTCTATAGGTTTGGGTTGGGCATCAATGTGGGCTACTAGGGTTTCTTTAGGCACATGCTTTACTTCCTTATTAGCAATCTTCTGTAGAACTGGACACTCAACATTTGGTTCATGTTCATCTCGGTTCAAGAGCTTCATTTTTGCCAACTATCTCATTAACCTATCCCTTTCAATCATAGAAACTCCTCAACGTTTCTTCCCTCTCTTTTTTTCTTTTCACTCTAAGCTTAGCTTGTGCTTGGATTTCCCATCTCAAAGAATTTATGTCTCCAAAACTATCATCAGGGTCAGGAAAAGTCACATCATAACTTGATGTATCATCTAGATCTATTAAATTGACCCCTACATGTTTAGAAAACAAAGTATTTACATCACTTTCAGCAGGAGGAGGCACATCACTGGTGCATTCTCTGTGATGGATTCAACTTCTACTCCTACCTCTTCTCTTTTCAGCATATTTGATACTAACAAGCCCCTTATTCTGACATTCACATCATCTTGAAACGGTGTATTAAATAATGAATAAAAAAATTGACAACTATCTGACTCTGAATTTCTAGACACCTCTTCAAGATTCTTAGGGATAGGATGTAAAAGCTTATTTGTACCTTGGTGTATAGGGTCCTGTGATGCAAGAGCAGCATTACTAGATTATGATTTTTTCTTTATCCAGTCCTTCTTCTTTGCTTTGGGAAGTTCACCTTCCAATTTCTCTTCCAGATGATTCTTCATGAATGACTTGGTGTTCTTCATTCTTCGTACTTTTCCAAAATTTCTTTCTATGTATAATAAAATTTTCAAAATAAAACACACACTGGTGTAGAGACTTCAGAGTCGCCACCCAATTTTCTTGGGAATACCAAATACCTAAAGACACGTGGTAGAATATAAAAACCTTTAGAACCTCATACTAACATCATGCAAAAATTCTTTACAACATAACTCTTGATGCTTATGAAAATAGAAGTGGACAAACCTAACACAAAAACATAGGCTCAACCTTCAAATCACAAAAATACTATGAAAACTCTAATTAAAATGGACAACCAACACACTGAAAAGAAGCTTTTTAAAATTAGCTCCCCAGTGAAGTCGCCATTATCTTGGTTCTTTTTTACTACTAACCATGTTGGTCTTCTAATCTACCTATGGAATTGCCAATTGCAATCAAGGACAGCTCAAAGGACATGGACCAACTACCAAGGACTTTTTAAAAAAAGAAAGCCTCCTACACTTCGAGCTTTGCAAGACCTGGGAGGGGAATCCCTTAATGTGTTTACAACCTCTGCACCATTATCATAAACAACATTAATAATAAAAGATAATCCCACTTAATAGCTTAACACAATAGGATAATATCGAATAGAATTGGCTATTCTTCGACAATATCAACTATATGGAGCATGGGATGACTACAACATAATCCATAATATAAAATAGTCATTGATTTGCAATTTGTAGCAAGCTCTAGGCAAAGACAAACAAATACTGAATCAAACGAATGAGTGCAACTTAGATTAGTGTCGTATATCCATTGCAGGAGTCAAATTTATAAGCATTTAAAGGCTTATAACAGATGTAATACATGACATATAAGGTCCCTAGCAATATTGCATTACAATTTCATTAGTATGTATTCTAACCCAATACTACTTATCAAATCCTTATACGGAACATATCTGCCTATAATCCCATTCAAACATTTTAACTAATTCCTTGAATTAAAGCTAAAATAGGATCATACACATCACAACAGTGAGATGAATGAAACAACCCTTAGTTATTTTATTGAAAGTTCAGATGTGCACATACTGTAATGGAGAGACATGAGCTTGAATTTATCATTTCAATTCAAATGCTAATACTGTTATGCAACATTAAACCCACATGAACTCAAAACCTATTATAGAATGACTCAGAACCTAAATTGCATTTCTCTCTAAATCCATTGGACTTTACAATCTGCTCTGCAACTTCGTCTAGACTCGATCAAAATTATCTAACTTGCTAACCCATACTTCTGGCCTTGATTGGACTTTACAATCTACTCTGCAACTTTGCCTAGACTCGATCAAAATTATCTAACTTGCTAACCTGTACTTCTGGCCTTGAAATACTTCTTATAGAAAAAGGAGCAAACAAGCCTCGGGCTAGAAAGTAGACATGTCGCCAACCAATTGGAGCACCTGATGATATTCCAAAAATTGTTACAACTGCAATCATCCTGGAGCATATTCTTGTTCATCATGTCGATAGAGGACAGCTGATGCAATAAAAAAAGAACCACAAGAAACCCACACCGAGAATGCCATCAACACAAAGCTAGAACCGTTGTAACTGCAACATCAGATTTTCCACCTTTCAATAGTCCACACTTTTTACTCTTCATCATTCAAATACTTAGCTACCCATTTCTGGTATTCTTCATCAGTTGGCCAGCCAAAATTAAATTACCTCCTTTACCTTTGTACTATAAGTCATGTATTTTACCGCTACCTGATTTGGGTCTCTTTGAAAAGATTCTAAAAATGAGCTGGTACTAATAATCTTATCCATACAACTCACCAACAAATCATAATATGAGTCATCACAAATTACTTTAATTTGATTATTGATAACCTTACTTGCTTGATCCTGCCATTGTTGGATTGTTTTGATTTTCCCCTACTCATCAATTATATTAGGTAAAAATGTGTTACCCCAATCATTGAAATTATTCACCAACTCCCTAATCTTCCTACTTAAATCATCTGGTAAGGTCTAAAAACCTTGCAATGATTTTACTAACACATGAGTAGACTTCAATGATTGGGGTCTTTCATTTATATCAAACCTTGAGGCTTTATTCATGATATCCAGATCATTCGCCCTAGGGATCCAATTTTGAATTATTGCTATCACTATCTCCTGATCCCTATCAATATTCTTTATTGCTTCCAATAGCAAAGAATACAAAGAATGTATAGATAGCAATTTACTATCTACCCTTTCATTTAAGTGCTCTAAAACAATAGTAACAATCTCCTTTTCCTTTAAAATAAACCCCTCCTCTTTTACCTTTGCTAATGTCTGTAATTCATTTATTTTATCTATGAGCTGCTTCTTCGTTGGATCAACAGAGCAATCTGTTTCTTCATCAATTTGTTTTAGCGGAGGGGTGAGAGCAGGATTTTCAATGGGAGACCCTGGTGTGGAAACAATTGGAGAAGCAAGAGGCATTGACCCTACTGTGGGAGGTAATGTACTGGTTCCTAGAGCATTGGATGTTTCCCCAATCTGTCTATACCTAAACCTTTCCATTTCAGTTTGCAACTCAACATTCCTCTGTTGCATTTTACTATATTCTTTAGTCAAAATGTTATACTTCTCCACTAAGCTCTTCCTTTCAGCCTCCTCCCTTTCAACAGTCTTTTGGGAAAATTTGGCCACATTCCCAGTTAAATTAGAGGCCTCGGTGGTTGAAGTCTCTGAAGCTCTCTTTATTATTAATCCTCCTCTAAAATTTGGATTAATATTAGCAATATCTGGTTTTCTCCCTTGTGGAGCCAATGCCCAAATTGCCAAGGTCTCATATTCTTCACTAAAGGCAGAGTTTTGCAATGCTGCCTTAACTTCTTCCTCAAAATCTTGAAAAGGATTCTTGGAATTCATAATAGCATTAAAAGCTACTGCATCTGCAATGTACCACTCAATAAAAATCAATACACTAGCTTGACTCACCAGTTGTCTTCCTTCCTCAGAAGTGATGTTCTTGAACTCTTCCATTAGTTCAGCTTTTACTTCTTCATCATTCTCCTGGTTTGACCTGTCAGGCCTTAGTTCCCTTCTCTCCCTGCATTTATCTTGATACTCTTCAAATTTCATTCTCCATGCCAATTGCAAGAATACAAGACTTTTTACAAATGTATTGTCATCTAAGAACTCCTTGCATGCTTCCATTCTTGCATCTTGTACACTTTTACCTTTCATATCCAAATCGGATAAAACCAATTCAACTAGCCTAGGAGGGGAAGGGATACCAAACTGCATGTCATGATCAGTAACAATAATTTCATCTATCAGATCCTCATGTGGGTGATCAGTTCTTTGCCTCTTAGGGCTTGGCTCAGATGATGGTGATGGGGGACTGTCTTCTGGTGACAATTTTAAATCAATGATCTTGACTGCCCCAAGAACTTTAAATTTTGGACTTGGTCATGGAGATGCCTTCATTATTTTCTTCCCCTTTTTGTCTACCTCTTCCTCATCACTGCTACTATCCCTTTTCATTCTATAGATGGGCCACTTTTCTGTAGGCTGGCATACTAGCCCTATTTCAATTGGCCTAGCACTTTGTTCTTGCATACCCAGACTTAGCCTTAAATTTATCTTTTTGGTTCTCAAGGTGTCCATAATCTCCTTGAAGTTCTTCATTAGAAAATAAGTTTTCTTATGGTATGGATTGAATTCCAACAGTGGATCATACTTCGGATCCATTTAATGCACAACATTTAGTAGCTTACTATAAGCTATCCATTTCTCCTTGTTCATCTCTTGCTTATTTAGATCAAATTCATTTTTGATCAGGTCCTCAGGGAAGTTGAACTCATGTGCGAATTTTCCATCTTTTGTTCTTTGTCTGAAAAGAGAAAAGAAACCCTCAGGATCATGTTGTCGCCTTGGACCACATCTCAAATGGTAATTAATAAAGAATTTATCAAAGTGTGTCCAGCCTCCCTTTGAAAATGCAAAGTCAGACACCACTATATAATCAGGGAAGAATGTTCCCTTCCCCCTTCAAGTGAGGTTTTCTTCATGAATACAACCTATCTGCCACATAACTTCTGCAAACCCTACTCTTGGTGGCACATTGTATGGCAATATGTGAGGGGCTCCCTGAAATCCATATACTCTCAAGACAATGCTGACTGGGTATGGGATAATGTCACCCCAGTTATGGTAAACCCTCAATTCTAGCTTCCTTCCCTTTGGCCTGAGGAAATCATGTAATTCCTCAGGGATCCTAGGTACATTCACCATCAATCTAGCCCTTAATCTAGAAGCAAAACAATTATCAAATTGCACATAACTGGTCCTTTCTTGATTATAGGATAAATCTGCAGTCCATATCTGTACTGGCAATCTTTCTCCATTAACTAATTGCCTTAATTTCATCTTCTCAGAAAAGAAATCAACATTTCTAAAGAGAAACATATGCATCATCATAGAATACCAAAATAATTGAGTACTAGTATCATTTTTATGCAGCTTCGACAACCCTTCACGTATTCTCTCAGCCAAGAAAGAAGCAAAGTCATATGTTATAGAGAAGTTAGGGTGTTGTATTTGTACCCCCATGAACATGTACGCAATAGGCATTACTGCACCAGGACTAAAACCCAAAAATCTTACATAATGAATAGAAAGTGGCCAGGAAAGGGTTTGCAAAACAATTAAATCTGAAAGGTCCCTGATCACTAGGGCTGATATGAAATTATGAACCTCCTGCCCTAACCAGATGAGGTGGAAACAACTTAGCCCTAAAAATATATTTCAGCTTTGCATACTCCTGCTTCATTTCCTCAAGATTGATAGGAACCAAGTCTTCACTCGACTCACTCAAATCAAAAATCTTTTGGATATCATCCGTGTTAATTTCTAATAGCACCCCTCCATCATTATCCCTAATTACCCATGTGATGAGGTCATATCTTGTGGCCACTGCCCTAAGTAAGTCCACATCAGGGAATACATCTGGTACAACCAGCTTCCCCATGTCATACATCCATCCATTTGAAAAAGGGTGAGGAAAATTTCTCTGTCCATACCATAATCTGAACATTTCTAAGCTGGTGAGTGGAACCCTAGCATCGACAATGTTGGAACAATTACACACTAACGCCTCCCCTAGGATTTTCCCTTGCATCAACACTACACCTTTCTTTCTATCATTCGTTGATAATGGTAATTGATCCAGGAAATCATCATAGATGTTTCTTTTCAAATATTCAATGTGGCCAGAGTGATGCTTGGGTGGCGCCATCTTAGACAAACCAGGGCTTCGTTACAATGTTACACTTCAAGTAGCTAGGACTAAGCAAAGATAGGAAATAATAGAATAAAATACTACAATTCCTCACAATCTATGATTAAACTATAGCCCTAATACATTTATCAATAAGCTCAATGACAAGCATAGCAAACCCCCTTTCCAAATTTAGGTGCAAAATGACTGGGAGACATAGAAAATAAACTTATGGCTCTTTTCGCATTAACTCCAAATTCTGGCTGCAACTGCTCACAATTTCACCCTCGGCTCTAAAACTATTTTTTATGAAATAATTGGATGTCTTGTGATACAAATAAAACAAGTAAATTTATTTTATGTTGATCAAATTTCACCAGTAGATGTCTCATCCACCATTAAATCTAATTCGCAGGCTGCACGAATGACTCCAACCATATTTGATATAGATTTAAATTTTAATCGTCGATCCTCCAGTTTGATCAAATCATCAATGACCACCTTCAAAATAGGTTGACATAGTCACTAACACGGCAATAAGGGTTCCACCATGCCATACGCCGCAAAGGAAAACCATGTGGCAGATGCCCGCGATATCGCAATCCTTCAATTCACCATCGCGGGATGGCGGGCAACTGTTGATCTTTCTCATCAGAGATCCTGCTCCTTCAAAAATGGTCACCATCCTTTTTCGTTAACTTTCGAGCAGCTTTTCCCTCAAAATTATAACATCTGCATGGAAATAAAGCATGTGCATCTCACAAGCACTTTAGTAATCCACCCCTTAATACATTTAAAATTGGCTAATGCTTCCTTCACTCCTTAGGCCTCATTGGATGAGACACTTGGCAGTCGTCCGTGATATCGTGATCCCATAATTCCTTATCGCAGGATGGCGGGTGTCGTTTATCTTGAAAAGACAACACATCAATGGTCGCGCAAACTTCATCCTTTAGAAAGGGCACATGGCGCCCACCTGTGATTTCGTGATCCTTCAATTCTTAATCGCGAGATGGTAGGCACCGTTGATATCTATAGGAAATATATCAACGGCAGTGCTAATTCAACCCTCTGCAAAATAAAACATTTATTAAAAGGGCAAGGGGACACCACTAGGTGAACGACAAACAACAACATAAGTTGTTTTAAAATGACAAAGCATAGGGTTAGCCTAGACTTAGGGAAAATAAAAACCTATGGAAGCCGCAAAATTTAAAAATCGAAGGGGCCAACGTCTAGACAAAACGATCGGGCACAAGATGTTTTAAAACCCCTCTAAAAAGGTAACAAAGAAAAAGAACCCGACCAAGGCATACCACAAAAAATAGGATTTAAGATGAAGACAAGGCTAAAACCCCAGCCCTTAGAAAATTTCCAACACCATGAAAGACCAGCGACATAAGGGAAGTCATGAGTGACTAACAAAGAATAAAAAATTAAAACTCCATCAGAATCAACACCGAAAATGTAACATTAATATCCCACATGAACCAGTGTCTTTATCTAGAGCACGTTGTCAATATCCTTTGACATAAACTGATAACATTTCAAGCAATAACACATATAATCCAAATAAATCTTGCATTACAATATTTCTTTGTCACTTCAAGATTATTACTTCTTATAAATATCCTAGCACATGGTAATTATAAGTTATGACTTTCATATAAGCATGGATTACATCAATTCATTGAATCGATAAGAAAATATGAAACTGAACATCCATCAGAGAATGATAGAGACAAATGAAAGAAATCATTGACTAATTTCAATCATAACTCATAACACACATATAGGGAGAGAAAATAACCATGAAACCAATATTAATATTTATCATAAATGCTATACTATTACCAGTCTTACATGCATGAGTATGAAACTCCAAAATGAACTTAAAACAAAGACCCTAAAACTTGCTTTGTATTTCCTTGATAACACTAATAGTATCAACTCAAAATTTTCTAACTCTCTATGCTTATGATCTTGAATTCCTTCTAATAGAGATGAAGGAGAAAAAAAAGCCTTAGACCAGATAGCACACATGTCATGATTTCATAGGACCACTTGCAACAATATTCCCTTCACTATTACGCTTAAGTCTTTAGGTGAAACAAGTAAACATGAGGTAGAAATATCCTCAAATCTTTGTGGAGAATAGGCCCCACCTTAAAAAACATAATTATTTTGTTACAATAGTAACAAGATATTCTCCATGTGTTCCAAATGCCAACTATAAGGAAATGAAAATAGCAAAACTTACGAAGCAAGGCAAAGAAATAGAAAAAGGTCAAAAACTATTTAATCGACAATAGTACCATGTGCTAATCACTTTGAGCATTGGGGAGAGAATAATATTTTACTATGTTTCATCAAAAACCTAATCTGTACTGTTTTCAAGCTATGTACCATTCTTCTCCTATCCACTATTCTTCTTATTCACTCTGTATACTTGTCACACCAAACATTATACTACTCCTTAGTGGGCCATTTAACAGTCTATAAATCCTGCACCTTAGTAGTATACTGGGAGTACCTAGCATCAATTAAAACTCTGGCTTCCCTAACGAATATATCCATTTTTGACTCAATTTCTACCATCATATCAATGTCTGAAATGAGGAAGAGGTAATCACTGACAGATAAATGCATCATAGTAGCATCAAGAAATCTTCCCAAATCTTCCTTCTAGGTGTCAAATGGATGTAATTCACCCTTGAAATTCAATATTTGAGGCATGCCACGGTTCTCCATCTCCTTGAATATTGTCAACTTGCTCTAGAGTTGTATTCCCAATTTTCCATGGAAAGTTGTTACCTCGTTTATTGACTTAATAGTCTTGAATATGTCAGAAATATTCGTGGGGGCCTCAAGATCCTCTTCTATTTTTTGCATCATCTCTTTCAGAGCAATTACTATAGCAATCCAGTTATTCCACACATTCCTAAAGGCTTCCTATACTTGCAGATACTTTGTATTTTCCTCATGAATGTTTTTATATGTGGCCCACACTTCATTAGCCTTGTGAACCAACTTGGTCACTCTATGTTTAAGCACATCACTAAAAATATCATTGGCCACCTTAACTGTCTCTAACTTGGCCTGATTGACATTCTCCTCTTCAGCTGTTAACTTTCCTCTTAAATCATCAATTCTGAGGCCCAAAGTTTCTCTATCTTGTGTGGACATATCAAATTAGGAAGAAGGAGAATGTTGAGTCACTATCTTTTGGGTATCTTAAATGGTAGCACTCATTTTACTCAATTGATTCAAAGCATCATTATATTCTTTGACCAAATATTCATATTTCTTTTCAGAAATATGTGCAGTATCCACACTAAGCATTGCAGCATGTGCAGTTAATTCAGCTTCCTAGATAGGGGTTATGTTAGTAGCTCTTTTGACCACTAGTGAACTCATGACCTCTTAATTGGCTTAGTAACCTCATGTTTGTTAGTATTAGGTACCATAGAACAAATTTCAAGGGTATGCAACTTTAGACTATACCCGGAACTAAATACTTTCTTCTCAAACTAATCTTCTGATATTAGAGCTTGAGGATCTCTTCTAACTACATCATAGGCTATGGCAGTTGTAATGGTACACCCTGGTAATACCATAATTCCACTATCCTTAACAATTTTTTGAGCTTCAATAGGAGTAATGGCTGCAATTTCAGCCTTAATATTTTCTTCTTCTGCTTTCTATGCTTGTTCCTGATGAGAAGGTTCAACATTGGTTGGAGCTGCTTCTAGTCTCTCTTTTATCTCTTTACTCCTCTGTTGGATCATAAATTCTTGAAACTCTTTGGTCTGCACAAATTTATCATCAGCCAAGAACTCATCACACTCCCTAATCTTGGGATCATCATCATTTTCTCTATCATAATGCCACTAGACAATCCTATTAGGAGAAACATTTGAACTAGGAGTCTCTTCAATATGGGGAGGAGGAAACTTTCATTTAACTTCACATTCTAGGGCATGCTCTTCCACTTGTTCCTCTTCGACCTCCTAAATGTCTTCAAACCTTTCTGGGATATCCATAGCTTGTTCTTTTCATTGTTGTTCTAAAAGGATCTGGGCCCTGCTTACAACCTCCTCTACTTTTACTTTAAATTGACCAGACTGATAATCCCTTATCATAGAAAAGGCTCTCTCCAAGGTTTTTGCAATTTCATTGTATAGACTGATGTAGAAGGCATTCCTTTTCATAATCTTCTCTTCAAGGTTTGTCATGGCAGTCCACTCCCTTTTTCTAGCCATAATAGCCTCATCATTTGTCAAGTTCCTTAGTACATCATCTTTATAAGAAAACTTATGATGTATGATGCCTAAGTTATTTTATCTTCTCTTCTTAGCCGCAAATCCTTCTAGATCAAAAGTTCTAACCCCATTTATAGGCATTCTGAGATTATTTACCAATTTCTCATACCCTTGAAGGGAAATGACTTTAAAATAAGCAAAGGAGCACTGGGAAATAACATAGAGCCATTTCTGTCCTTTCTCAACATTTCAAAATCCATGACTTCCATTTTCCACATGAGTTCCATGAAATGCAATCTTTCTGAGACATACAAGGGTAAGCAATGGGGCACCACTTTAGCTCCATAAACCCTGATCAAAGAATATTCAGAATGTAAGAACTAGTCAACCCAATTATGTACAGTTGTAGAACCTAGTACATCCATTGGGTGCATGACATTCCCAATTTCTAGAGAAAGTATGAATCTAGTTGCCACACCTAATGACTCTAAAATACCATGTCTTATAATATTGGCAAACAAAATGTAGTTAGAATTGGAGCAATCCTAATCCCAAATATATGTCCACATTTGGATAGGGATGGCCTCATTTTCATTGTTCACAATCCTTATATTCAATTTTATTTTCCATTCAAAATCTCCTTCCCACAAGAGCATGTACATCAGTAAGGAATAATGAGGGAAAGATAGAGGGAGTGATTCCTTTCTCAAATTAGGAAAATCCTCATGCATTTGTTGGGAAACAAAGTTAGCATAGTAAAAACTAGTATTTCGATTATACTCTTGTATGTATTTGACCATCACCAACAAATTAGGAGCTATTCTAACCTCAAAATACTAAGTTGGTTATGTGTAGGATCATGATGGGCCAAAAAGTAGCGATATGATGGGTGCTGTAGGTATGTATTAACTGCACTTTTTTAACCTAAAAATTGATGAAACGAAGGGTTTTTAGAGGAGATTCTCAAATTCCAATCTTGATATAAATTATGATTTACTTTTGAATTTAATAAATAATTATTATTCCATTTTCGCATTTGAATTAAGGGACTAAAGTCGCGGATTGATAGGTGTACAAAAACATCTTATATTCAAACAATATCATATTTTGAATCCAAAACATGTACCACATTTATGCTTCACATAAATACTATATAGATTAGGAAAAAGAAAAAATTGAATTCCTCATGAAGTTTTGAATGCTAAGGTGGTCGTATTACCCATTTTTATATTTAGCCCTAAAATTTGTAATTTAAAAATTCATAATTAATTATTTACTTGGAAAAAAATTACAAAAAAAAAATTGTGTCACATCGTGACATGAGTCATCTACTTAGAATTAAAATATTATAAAAATTATCATTTTATTGTGGTTAGGTGGTCAAATAGACACCTACCTTATTTTCCCAAAGTTTAAGTTCTACTACATTGAAATTTAAAATTTTAACCAAAAGATTTTTTGGTTTTAAAAAAAACCTAGTATTTTGTGAAACTACATTCAATTTTCTATAAATTCTATTCTTACATATTTTTTAAAAATAATATAGATAACATATTCAAATTTTTACATCAAGTTGCCTAACTCTAATTTTTTTTTTTTTTGCCACTTAAGGGCCTGATTTTTCCATGATGATCTTGCACATACCCAGCTAGCACCTGGTTAGAAAATAGTAAGTGTTCTTGGAATATTCTTCAAACTCTTCACACTTAAAAGGCTTAGCATCTTGAACAGTGAACTTCTTTCTATTCCTTCTATGTCGCACAAGTATTGATTCTTTGTATGCAAATTTTCTTCCTTGATATTCAACATACAAGTCAACACACCTAAAATTTGTAGTGTAATTGGGATTCAACCCAAAAATATCCAACATTTTATCCTTAGTCACTCCAAAATCATATCACCATTCTCACTCTTGATTTTCCTATTAGTAGGGTCATAGTTCCTTGCTAGCTCCATCATTAAATCAACCTCCACAAACACATTTGGAACTACTAACTTTCCTAGGTTCAACCCCCACAAGAAGCATGTAGGCTTATTGGAATTACACCTGTTGAAAGCATACTTAAACAGTTTGCATTCACTATGGGGCTGGGGTTTCTCACCAATCTCGCTAGCATCATCAATCAACCTAGTGGTAACAACAACTTGTCTTGTGGGTCGTTTGCCAATTTGTGACCCTCCCTCTTTGATACCTCCAGAAGTTTCCTACATAAAATTTTATGTTTCTTTCTTCACACTTCTGTTCCTTGTGGAAGCCATAGGAGTATCAAGAAAAGGGTTAAACACAACTACTGGTTTGGGCTCAGCCTCAGCTAAAACATGCTAAGTTTTAGGTCTTTTGACCCTTTCTTGCTTTGGTTTCCATTTAGGTCTAACACCGGACTCACTAGGTTTTGGGTCACTCATGCTAATAATGTGAATGGAGGTTAGGGTTTACAATTTCTTACAACCAGACACAACTCTTCACAACTACTACAAGGCAAAACTCTACTTTTGAACAGGACAACTTTCCTCACAATTTAGACAATACTCAATTATCAAATTGAAAGCACCGAAAAAAGACTAAATTGCATTTTTCATCAATTTTCTTATTAGCTTTCATGGGAAATCATCCTACCACCTTGATTAATATGAGGTATTAGGTTTTTTTACTCAGAAAAAATTTGTGCCACCCTTCTTGCAGATAATCTCTAGAGTTTTCCTAGCAAATTATTTGGCCTCTGATATTTCCTCTGCTAGCCAGTGAACTAAGATGCACAATAAACTAGATATTTACTTTCAGTTATGGCTGAGAGGGGAGCATGTCACCATTAATATTTGACAGTAAGCTCGCATGAGAAAACTGACAAGTAGCCGTTCAATTTTGAACCTTGATCATTGATCTTTCATCTTTGAAACTGCATCAACGGTAGATAATGCACCTTGCTAATTTTATTTATGCTTTATATGAAATCCTTAAGATTTTGACAGGTTGTTACTCCATGTAGGAGTTGTTGCTAATCATTGGTTCATCTTGTTTTCCTCCACCTTTATCAGCGATGTAAGTACCTTGCGTGATAAAATCTCAGCCCTTAGATTAATGACCAAACTCTTGATCATCTTTATCTCCACGATTGCTCCTCGCTAATTCATCTTTTCCCCTTGACTCCAATCAACAAAAAAAGATACAAGCACCACAATTTGACACATACACCTACATAACAATCAGTGATACAAAAGACATCGCAAAAAGGATGTAGTCAAGTTAGCAGGAGAAAATTTCTCATAAGGGGCATATTGCTCATCGCTAATCATAACCTTAGTGCTCAAAGTAAATCTGCGAGGTGATATATCATTGGGAACTCATAATATCGCTCATCATTAATTATAAACAATCCCTTTACAACATACTGGAGATGAGTGATGAAACTAGGATTGTGAAATGAGGAGTCATTGCTTATTGCTATTACAACCTTAAGAACCCAAAATATATTAGTGATAAGCGATCTCATAGGAACCTCACTCATCTCTAATCACAGACAAAAGATTAGAGATCAATTAGTGATGGGTGATATCTTAGAGATATCACCTCATCGCTCATCACTAGTTGAAAACACATATCCCAAAAGTAATCAGAGATGAGCAATAAGGACATAAGGCCGACTAAACTTAAGTGAAGACTTTCATACATGTTCTCAATAAGTTGTTATGACGGGGGGAATTCCTAGGATAATATGATAGATAAAATAAAACCTTAAGAACCCCAAAATCATGACAAATCTTAGTTTTCTCAAACTTATGATGAGGAAATCAACTGCCTAATAAAGAGTATTAAAATAGTGACCGACAATGGGCAATAGGAAGTCAACAACCAAATAGAATTCTTAACTACTTTTAAGGAAGAAAATATTTTATAAACCCTCCTAAATGTGAAAAGGGTTTAAAATGGGACATGAGAACTAAGGTTCCATCACTTTCTATTTCAGTATTCGAGTAATTTCCATTTATAGGTACATTTTTAATCCATTGCAAAAAATGAACATGTTCATTGCCTCAGTTTTGGAATTTTGCGACAAAAGAATAGTCCATGACTTGGCGAAATAGCTCATGGTTCTTTAGCATCATTTTTCAATATGCATTGATTATATGATTGAAGTACTGATTGGAAAGCACTAGGTTCTTTCTAATTTCAAAGTCTAGATTCCTATCTTATATACGTTCATTAAAATTGCTTTGTTGTTGAATGGATATTTGTTGTAAAGCTTTGCACAATGGCTTCCATAACTACTCAACAGTTGAATGTGATGTTAATTTTTTCTTTGTGTTTGGTGTAGAAGTCTTAGGTTGTAGGAATTTGCTTGCATTGTTTAGTGAATGTGTTGCTCTAGCTATTTTTTTTGTTTTTAAACATTGTAGTGACTGTCCATGGCCAAAATTTTGAATAGATTTGCATTTGTTATTTATTGTTTCAATATGGGTAGTTGCTACAATTGAGTTGTTGCAATGTTCAAGTGGAAGGCTTCTATTGAAGAAATTTTCACTTTTAGATATTGCATTATTTGATTATGTGTCAATTCTTTGCTTGTATTTGTTGTAGAATTATCAAGTTCTACAGATTTGTAATTTCTTTGGTCTTTGAGACTGAGGACTGACACACACTGAGGCTGACCTACATGTTTCCCTGAAGTGTAGGATTAGATGCAATTTTCAAGTCATTTGTCATATATTGAATAGAAATGAAATTGTTAATATGCATGTGATGAGTCAATTGTTGTTTTTGCTAAAGTACTTTGTACTGATGATGATCTGAGCTAGTTACAAAGAAAATAAGATTAAAGCTCTTTTTTGGTTCTTTGCAATTTGTGTATGTTTTTTATCTAGGTGATGGAGATGCTTTCCACACATGTATTGTTACATGGATTATGTGTGAGATTCACAATATGGAAAATTTAGTCCCCTCAAGGCCACTTTGCACATATTGTATTCCAATATTGGAAACTAATGATTGCAATTGCAATAGATGATTGTTGTTTACTATGGCATGCTACTCAGATGAGCTAAAGCATGCCAACACATACTTGTTCTCCACTTTCAATGCATTGGCTAATGATTGAGCCATGAATAATCACAAACCAATTGGATCAAAGTGCTCATCAATCAGAAATGTTATGGCAGCAAACATGCTCTCGCCACATGGAGTGGAAAATGTTGCATGCCTACAAAGTCCAAGTGTATCAAATGCATTTGCAATTGTGGTCCAAGTGTTCTCAAAACTGCAATATGTTTTTGCCAAATGTGGTTCAATGTTATGAATGCAATTGTATGTGTTTAGTTGTGAAAATACAAGCTCAAAGTGTCCAGTAACAAGATTTGTATCATGGAAAAGAATTGATATTATAGGATTGCATGCATCCTTGTTGAAATGCAAGTACCTTTTTTTGGACCTTACGGACCAAATGCATATTGATATATCCAACCAATGTGCTAGCCATTTTAAACAAAATGTGTCACCCCAAAGTCTAGTTTCACCATTGTTATTATGCTTTGTGGCTAAAAGCCTCATTCTACGTAGGTATGTTTTTTTGTCATCTGTATCATGCAATTTCTTAAGAATTGTTAGATGCAAGTCATTTTCAGAGTAGCTTAAAACTGTGGTGGAGCAATTGTGAAGATGATGTAGGAAATGGGAAACAATACCATTGCGTAGCTCATTTGGAAATTAGCAAAAGTGAAAAAAAACATGTATCATGTCAAATAGGAAATCACCTACTTTGTAGTTGAATGAATCAATTTGGAAATAATGTGCATCATGGAGAGCTTCATCAATTGATGTAAATTGTGGCTCAGTATTCGGTGTGTAGGTCTCCATGAAATTTGTAGTAGCGAGTGTTTTTGTTTTTTGGGTGGATTGTTTGTGACCATATTGCCAAATCAGGGGTTTCTCAAGACTGGAAGATAGGTTGTATTGTGACTATTCAGTAGTACAATGACTATTTATCAATATGCAAAACTTGGATTGTTGAATGCAATGAAATAGAATCTGTCTTTTTTTGCAAGCAAGAAAAACAAAATTAAGTTTAGTATTCTATTACACACCTTGATAAGCAAGTCTATAGAAGCTATAATAGTATCCTTTTATGTTATAGAAGATGTAGTGTAGACCCTACAAAAAAAAATCAACATTTTATTGTCAATGCATATGACTGAAACAAAACATGTATTGAAGCTGTCTAGGAATGCAATGCATATTTTTGAAGAGCCGCAATACAGACAGTCATGATCATTAATTAATCACCTCAACGAGAACAATAACATGGAAGCTATCAAATTATCACTTAGTTCAGAATTCCCACGCACCCTAGCTCTTATAGAACAAAATATTTTTTTATTATTAGTGCATTTGACTATATATTTGGGAAAATAAATAGTATAACTTGAAAATGACAAATAAATGGAAGGGAGGAACTAATAGTTAGCAAATGTATAATAGTCAAAGTTTGGTTGTTGAAGAGTATTTGCAATTCTCTCTATTTTTGTGACAATGATGCAACGAGCATTTTTTGGTCAACATGCTGAATATTTACATGATTCTTGCATGCAAAAAATTGCTTGCAAATTGAGCAAAATTATGCTAGCAATAAGTGCAACATTAGCCCATATATATATATATATATACGAAGACAATTTTTCTTCATCAACATTTAAGTAGCACTAACTTTGTGAGATTCAAGGGAATCTTGCTTTATCAATTTGTAACTAGCAATAAAATCTTCTTGGAAGAGCATCATGCATTGGAAGATGCAATATCCATAAGTGTAGCAAGGCAATAATTAATTGCATGTGCCCTCATATACAAGAATTATAGTTTGAGATGCATGATCCATTTGCCTAATACTTAACAATTGTCAAGAAACAATATATAGCAATTATAAACACAAATTGTAAGTAGAAGGTGTTGCGTAGTTTTTGTATTGTTGCTTGTTGCAATGGAACCTGCAACATGGTAGGAAGTTAGAAACTAGTGACTAGTTTACAAACAATTTTTTTTCATTATGCATGCACTATACAATCCTAAGAAAAACATTAACTTGGAATTGTTACTAATAATAGTTTTTGCATTTCTATACAATTATACCTTCTATAAAAGAATACATGATCTGCACATAGTAAGTGCAAAAGAATTTTGAAGATTGATGCTAGTAGCTTCATCCCTCAATGCTTGACATCACTTATATATGTATTGATCCAAAGCTTCTAAAAACTCTTTTGAAATATCAGCAAGTGCCTGTAAAAATTCAAGCATGTAGAAAACCCAAATATCGGATTGGGAAACAACAAACAAAATAGGTAACTTGAAATTTTCAAATGTATTTTTGTATGCTGGTACAAGTAAATGTTGTAAAGCAAGAGGAAAATTTGTGTACCATTGTCAGATGTAGTATAGCCTTTTGCACAATGAAGTTATTTTCTTCTTCATCTATGCTCATAAAAGTTTTTTGATTTGTCCATGACATCTGCCTGGTCTTTCATTCTTTTCTACAATCTACAACAAATGTATTGAAGACTATCAAAATAGGTCAGTTGAAAATATCAAATATATTTGAATATGCTAATTCACTAGGAACTTGCAAAATAAGAGGGGAAATTTTGCATACCATTGTCAATTTTTTCTATAGACTTTTGGGTAGAAAATATTTTTTCTTATTATTGCATGGCCATAATAGTTGTTGATTTGTGCATGGAATATGTCTATGCTTCCATTTTTGTAATGATGAACAAACTGAATCTGTTTAGAAGTATGAGTTGTTGCCATTGTGCAAATTGGATTGTAGATTTCATATTTGCAAACCCATGGTATAGTACCATTCTCTTGATCAGGTTCAAATTACTCATAATTGCATTATTTATATGCAAAATGTGGAAGCATAGAAAGTGGAGCTGAGTGTTTGACAAAATGCAACACTAGTTATATAAAACAAAGTGTATGCTTTAGTCTTTTCTCTAAAGTGTTAGTGGGATGAAAGCACGCTTTACTTTTAACAAACTAATACTGTGCTAAACAAAAACACTAAAATTTTCAATAGGTTTTTTATTTGATGCTAAATTTAGAGCATGTTAAAAAATTCTTGAACATAAAGTCTACAAAATTCGACACCATATAAGATAAAACAAGAATTGTGCACACACAAATATAGTAGAACTGACACCTCTCAGGAGGACTGGATGGTAGATATTAGAATTTCAAAATAGAAGAGAGTGAAAGCAAACGTCGGAGGAATAATTTGGTGCTCCTGCTAATAAGATAAATGAGTTATTCACTGCAATATGGTTTCTAACTTTTATTGGTTATACAGGTGAAGGTTGTAGGAAAATTCATCATCATCAATTCACTATCAACAATTCATTAGTAGAAATTTATCGTCATCATATATTCATCTTGAATACAATTCACCTCTAGGAATTCATTGTTGTTGTATATTCATCACATGCAAATTTTTCAATATTTAAGTGACCAAGAACATCCAAAAAAGAAAAAGTACTGAGATTTTATTGAACACATTAAAAAAAGGTATACACAATGCATTGTTATCATGACAATGAATTGATGATGGTAAATTTTTGATAATGAATTTACCTAAACCCATAGATGAAATCCTTTATTACACCTTTCCAAAAACCGTGTAATAGAAACAAAATCTAAACAAAAATGTGCATGTATTTGAGAATTTGTATTCACCATTCATAGACTTGTCTCTTTCAACATCCTTCGAAATCACAATGATTGAAAAAGAATTTTGCACCAAAATCTATAAATCTTTCCTGGGATACTCATGTGAACTTTTCACATATATTTCTAAGTTGTTCATAGTCATGACAAGTCAATCAATGTTAAACTTAGAATCATGGTAGGGTTTTCCTTGTAGCATAGTAGTACCAAAGAGAAGTATGTGTGGAAAGATACAAATGATAATTGGAGTAGAAGAAATAGTGAAAGAATAGACAATTATTCAATCTTGGGTGTGGTCTACTAAGAGACACCAAAATAAGTTCATACAAATTATTTAAATAAATCAATCCTGCTCTATAATGAGCCTTTTTATTTATTGAAATATATCTAGGCAAAATGAATTGAGTGCATATATGCAAAATGTGGTAGCTAAAACAAGTCACATGATCTACTTTGAGCAATGCCACCTGCTCATATGACCATTGTGAAAAACATGTTTACATAACAAAACCATTAGCAACCGTTTCTGAATTTTATGTCCCATTTTTTTTGACTCGTTACAATGACAATTTCCTAATGGAAAAACGAAAAAACCATATGTAACAAATATCTAAGCCAATCAGAAATATGGAGAAACAATGTAGAAATTATGCTTTAATAAAATAAATGGCATGGACCATAGGATAAATGAATATATCATTGTCTATTGGGAATCCCTAGAAGCTTTAATACTAAAACCAACCCACTACAAATACTCTATTTACCAAGTTCAAATCACTCATCATTGCATCATTTATATGGAAAATGAGGAAGCATACACAATGTAGATGAATTATTTGACAAGATGTAGGATTGGCTGAAATGCATCTAGGAAAACAAGAATTGAGAAACATAATTCTTTGGAGAACAAATAGTTATAAGAAATTTAGATAAAGAAAGGAACAAGTGAAGAGTTTATGGATAAAAGCTAAAGTGAAAATACATTTGTTTTACAAATCTGATTCCAGGGTGTGTAGGTTTGCCAAAAGTGGATGATATTTCATTTGGCAATTAGTCTAATGTTTCTGAAGTACATAGCAAGTGTGTTACAAGTAGGAGACTACTCCTCTTCATGTTCTTATCCATCTGGGGTTCCTGTGTTTACAGTCATATTAGCATGGACACAATTGTGCTCTGTAATTGCTTCCTTTGTGGGAATAGGATCATTGTGTCCACATCCAAATGGAAAATCTTGAATAGTCGAGGGCCTTGGTCTAGTAGCTGATTGAGGATTTTTGTTTTTCATAATCTTTGTAGGGCTTCATCCCAACTCCTCTTCTTTGCTTTTGGACGTTCTTGGCTCCATTTGATCAATTGAGCCAAATTTCCTAAATATTTGTATAATTTTAGATGTTGTGTTTGGGTTCATGCTAACAAATCTTAATTTCAATTCTTCTAGCTTTATTTAGGTGGTTGTTTTCTATGACACCTTTTTTTCCTTTGTTTCTCCTATGACCTAAGGAATTTCAACACCATACATTCAAATTATCACAACAAAATAAAGAGCATCTAGGTCCTAGTGTTGACTTGCAGGCTTTGATACCAATGTAACAACAAGTGCAATAAAAAAAACTTGAAAAATTATAAATGTATTTAGTGTCCCATTAGCTAAAGTGATTAAGCAATGACACATGTATATAGACATGTGATTGACTATCTTGACCATGAACATTATTTAATTGTGGATGCAAAATTGGAATTGGAAGATGAATATGTGTAGATGAAAGCTACAATCAATAAAAGAAGAAAGTAATTGCTAGCACATGAGAATATTGCTAAGCTAAAGTCATGACTGAAAGATTTGTTCATATAAATGGAAAATCAAAAATTTTGGCCCCCAAATCCCAGTCATTAGCAAGCATGGGCATTTTAGAGCATCAAGAAGTCCCAACCTTAGAGCTATTTGAGATATTTACAAAGAGGATATTCATACATGGTGCTACTTGCATGTCCAACAACACATTTATTTGTAGTCTCTTGATAGTAGAGTTCTATCATAGTTATGTATGCCAAATATGTTTCCATCATGTTCTAAGCATCTGGAAAGCAAATAACATGATCAAGTAAGCATCTCTAAATAGAGAATCACTTTAGACTACAAGCATGTATATTACAACAAATAGCTAGCGTGTCGGTGAAGAAAAACTACCATCCAAATAGGTTAAGACCGTGATACTAAATAGATCAAGAAAATCACTTGGAAAACATTTGAAGTTATGGACTCCAAACCATATGATTTTGTAGAGCATAAAATTTGAATAGGAGAATCAAATACAAATGTAGGTGGACCTTAAAAGAAATCTGTTATCTTCGAGACCAATTTGTTCTAGCTAGAATTACCTATCTGGTTGGAAAAACGTAGGGGGGGCCCACCTCCCGCTCCCCCCCAAGTCACCACTCTACCCTCCACTCACCACTCTCCCTTTCCCACTGACCACTCTTTCAACACTAGTGGATTCAAGCCAACAAGAATTCAAATGCATTCATAGGTGCATGAATTCTAATGGGGTAGCTTTGGAGTGAGAGATTATACATGCAACATGCCAACATGACATTAGCCTCAATATGTGACAACCTTACTACTCTTTGGGACAAGTACAAAGATGATTAAATGTGTGAAAATTGATCATAACATATTTAATGAGGTAGAATGCAGAGGTTGAATGGGGTCATTATAGATGTCAATAACTAAATACTACTATTCAAATGGTTAAAATCCTTGTCAAGATATCTTTATTACTGCCAATATTCAAACACCACCAATATGTAAATTGTCATAAAGATTTCTTGTTAGTATGAGAGGTTCATAAAGCAAGAATTTGTTAAAAAACCTTACGAACAAGGGAGTCATATCACTAGAGTTGTTCCTTCAACTACCTCAATTAGGTTGTTGCACAAGATATGTCTAACAGTTAAAATAGTTATGCAATTTCCATGCCAAATTCTTATAACAAGAATTCAAATTGCTGCTAGAGGAGTACAAAGTGACCTAGAAAAAGATGGTTGAAAGGGTGAAATAAAGTCATTCACTTGGGCTACTGAAGTCAAAATGACTGTCCAAAAGGGTAAAATAAGGTCTTCCTTGGCTTGGGTAATTTAAATCCATAGACGAGGAACTGTAATGCTTGTGATGCAATAAAAGAGAGTTAGAGCTTTGTAATAATCTATAATTGGCAAATTGAATGAGAAAGCAGACTTTTGATGTAGAGTTTTTGGCCCAAGTGGGATTCCCTATTGTAAATTTTGTGTCATGTTTTTCACTATAACATGTATGACAATATGATTTTAGGCATAGTTTTGAATTCATTTCAGCCAATATAAGTGAATTCAATACTTTGACACTGATTTGGACATCAAGAGTTATCATTCTAGTACACCAAGAATTCATTTTAGCATATGAGAATTGCAAATGATAGGAAGGACATAGGTTGTAGTATTGATTGCAATGCACATCAAATTTTATCCTTGCATACATTGAGTGTTTCGGGACCAATTTTGTGCAACTACAAAACATTTGACCTAGTTAGCAAAAAGAAGGGGGGCCCACCACCCACTCCCCCCACAAGTCACCACTCTCCCCTCCACTCACCACTCTCTTCCTCACTCACAACTCTTTGAGCACTAGTGGTTTGAAGCCAATGAGAATTCAAAATGCACTCACAAGCACATGGTTTCTAATGGGGTAGATTTGCAGAAAGAGATTATATATGTAACATGCCAACATGATAGTAGAGGTAGTGGATGACCTCCTAATCATATTTGGATAAAGTATAGGAACTACTCTTTCATTTTCTTTCATTATTCATTTTATCTAGACACTAGCCTCAACAAGTCACAACCTTACTACTCTTTGAGACAGGAATAAAGACAATACTCATACACGGTGGTACTCACATGGCAGACACTATATTTATTTGTAGGCACTTGGAAAAAAATTTCCAATCATGCGCCTAGTTCTAGGCCCATGTGCATGTGTTTTATAATATGAGAATTGCAAATGATATGAAGGACATAGGTTGCAACACTGACTACAATGCATATCAAATTTTAGCCTTATGTACATTGGGTGTTTCAGGACCAATTTTGTGCAACTATAGAATAGCCAATCTGGTTTACAAGAAGAAAGGGGGCGCCACCTCCCACTCCCCCCCCCCAATGTCACCACTCTCTCCCCAACTCACCACTTTCCCTTCCTCACTCACCACTCTTTGAGCACTAGTGGTTTCAAGCTAGCGAGAATCCAAATGCACTTACAGATGCATGGCTTCTAATGGTGTAGCTTCAGAGCAAGAGATTATATACATAACATGCCAACATGATAGTAGAGGTAGGTGGTGGCCTCCTAATCATGTTTGGATAAAGCATAGGAACTAATTTTTCTTTCATTATTCATGTTATATAGATACTAGCCTCAACAAGTCACAACCTTACTCCACTCTTTGACACAGGTACAAAGATGATAACCATACATGGTGGTACTTGCATGGTCAACAATATATTTATTTGGAGGCTCTTGACAACAAATTTCCAACCACGCGCCCAATTCCAAGTCCATGTTCCCTTCCTTGAAAAAATATACAAAACATTAGGGAAACAAGTGTAATACTCTACCCTCTCTGAATGATTGGACAATCTATTTAAAATAATTTCTTTAAAATGCAAACCCCCAGGAAATTAGGCACCCGCCAATGCAGATGAAGATAAATAGTAATTTTTTTTCTAGCTAAATAAATGGAAAATCAAAACTTTGGATTAACATCACATTATATCTGACACTCAGTTCCCAATGCACAAATAAATTTTCTCTTTGCTCAATCAAAAAAACTAGTCTCCTTCTATAAAAGTAGGCACTGATACCAATGACTGGCAAGTTGGGAATTTTACAAAATCGACAAGTCACATCCTTAGGATTTCTCTAGGTAGGTACAAAGAGGATAATCATAGATGGTGCTACTTGCATGTTCAACAACATATTTAATTGCACCATCTTGAGAGTAGAGTTCTATCACAATTATGTATACCAAATATGTTTCCATCATGTGTTCTAAGCATGTGGAAAGAAAAGAAGATGATCAAGCAAGAATCTCCAAATAGAGCTCAACAATCTAGACTACAAGCATGTATGTTGCAGCAAAACAACTAACAAAATTAGTCAACAAAACTACTATTAGTGAAATAGCTTAAGGCCAAGACACCAACCAAACCAAGAAAACCACTTGGAAAATATTTGAATTTATCATGGACTCCAAAACCAATATGACTCTGTAGAGCAAAAAATTTGAATAAAATAATCAAATAGAGAATAAAGGCAGGCCTCAAAACAAATAGATTAGTCATTAGGACCAATTTTTCCCAACTATAGAACGAAAGATTTGGTTGGAAAAAAGTAGGGGGGCCACCTTCCACTCCCCCCCCAAGTCACCACTCTGCCCTCCACTGACCACTTTCCCTTCCCCATTCACCACTCTTTGAGCACTAGTAGTTTCAAGCTAAGGAGAATTCTGAGCTAATATGGTTGACAAAAAGTAGGGGGAGCCCACCTCCTACTCCCCCCCCCCAAAGTCACCACTCTCCCTGGCACTCACCACTCTCCCTTCCTCACACACTGCTCTTTGATCACTACTAGTTTCAAGCTAAGGATAATTCATGTGTGATCCATTAAATATGGCATAGAAACTTCAAGGTGTAGCATGTGCAGAACAAATTAAATGTGTAAGTAATTTTTCAAATGGTGGATTTAATAGGATGGCATAGAAGTAGCCAAACATGGAATATCACTAGCAAGGACACAACAATTAAATGGCAACGCGTCCAATGAGGAATGGTCAGTCAAAAATAATGACATAAAGAATCATTAATATGAGCACAATGTCTCTTTATTTTACCATAACAATAATTTTAAACAGGTTGTCCAATCATGAGGAGAGGGAAAATTATTACAAATGTTTCCCTATTGTTTTGTCTATTTTTCCAAGGAAAGGCACATGGACCTAGAACTAGATGTGTTTCGTTGATTTTATGTCATCATATGAAAGCCACCATTTGGAACATTGCTTACACATTTAATTTGTTTTGCACATGCTACACCTTGAGGTTCTTAGTAAGCAGGTGGCATTCTTGAAAGCAATACATGGGGCTTGCTTCTGCTACCACATATTGCATAAATGGACTAAATCATAAATAACAGCTGCTATAGATGAGCTACTTGGTGAAATTCTTAGGAAAGCATGCTTGGAAAATGTGGTAGCATAGACAAGGAAATGTAATGTTTTAGGAAATTCCTTAAAGAAATGTGCTCACATGGAATTCCATAATTTAAGAAAATGAATCTATGGAAAAATCTTATGGAAAATGTGTTAGCATAGACAATGTAGCATACTATTTCAAGAAATTCCTTAAATAAATGTTTGATCTCATGAAATACCATAATAAGAAAATGCATGTATGGAAAAATCTACAGCATAGACAAGGCAACAAACTATTTGGGAAATTACTTTAAAAGAAGTTGGTGTCATGGTGCTAGAATGCTATATGGATTGTCATAGAATTCCATCACCATGAGGCCACATTTATCCAAGGAATATTTATGAACAACCCAACACCTTATCCATGGATTCTCATTGTGATGAGATCCATCACCTTTTCCATGACTTGGTATCATTCATTCCATCACCACACATTCTTGGCCAAGATTTTCTAGAAAATTTTTAATGGTCAATACAATTTTTCCATGCTCGAGTCTGCAGCTAAAGAGATTTTATTTTAAAATGGTTGAAAATTCTCTATAAATGATCATATTCAAAAAGACAGGTCAAAATCAAAGTCTAACCTAAATAACATGAACAATGAGAGCAAATGAAAGACAAAGTAGTTCCTATGCTTTATCCAAAATTTCAATGGTTCTATTCTAAATGTCTTCATCTTGACCATTTGAAAAACCTAAAACCCTCAACAACATATGACGATCTTAGAAGCGTACTAGGAAATAGTAAATGTTTTCGATTGAGAAAAAAACAAATTTATTAGAATCAAATAGAGAATATAGGTGGACCTCAAAACAAATAGATTAATCATCGGGACCAATTTTCCCAACTATAGAATGATAGATCTAGTTGGAAAAAAGTAGGGGGGCCCACCTCCCACTCCCCCCTCCCAAGTCACCACACTCCCCTCCACTCACCACTCTCCCTTCCACATTCACCACTCTTTGAGCACTAGTAGTTTCAAGCCAAGGAGAATTATGAGCTAACCTAGTTGACAAAAATAATAGGGGGCCCACCTCCCACTCCCCCCTAAAGTCACCATTCTCCCCTCCACTCACCACTCTCCCTTCCTCACTCACTGCTCTTTGAGCACTACTGGTTTCAAGGCAAGGAGAATTCATGTGAGACATTAAATATATCATAGAAACTTCAAGGTGCAACATATGTAGAACAAATTAAATGTGTAAGCAATGTTTCAAATGGTGGCTTTCACAAGATGGCATAGAAGCAACCAAACATGAAATATCACTAGCAAGGACACAACAATTAAATGACAACATCCAATGAAGAATGACCAGTCACAAATAATGACATAAAGAATCATTAATATGAGCACAATGTCTCTTTATTTACCATGGAAATAATTTTAAACAAGTTCTCCAATCATGAGGAGAGGGAAAATTATTATGAATGTTTCCCTAATATTTTTTCTTTTTTTTCAAGGAAAGGAACATGGACCTGGAACTATACGTGTTTTGTTGCTTTTATGTGATCATATGAAAGCTACCATTTGGAACATTGCTTACACATTTAATTTTTTCTGCACATGTTGCACCTTGAAGTTCTTGGTAAGCAGGTGGCATTCTTAAAAGCGGTACATGGGGCTTGCTTTTTCTACCACATATTGCATACATGGACTAAATCACAAACAATAGTTGCTATAGATGAGCTACTTGGTGAAATGCTTAGGTAGGCATGTATGGAAAATGTGGTAGCATAGACAAGGCAGTGTACTATTTCAAGAAATGCCTTAAAGAAATATGCTCACATGGAATTCCATAAGAAAAAATGCATCTATGGAAAAATCTTATGGAAAATGTGTTAGCATAGACAACACAATGTACTATTTTAGGAAATTCCTTAAACAAATGTGCTCTCATGGAATGCCATAATAAGAAAATGCATGTATGGAAAAAATTGTAGTGTAGATAGGGCAACGAACTATTTGGGAAATTGCTTTAAAGGAATTTTGTGTAATGGTGCTAGAATTCTATATGGATTGTCATAGCATTCAATCACCACGAGGCCACATTTATCCAAGGCATATTTCCAAACATCCCAATGCCTTCTCCATGGCTTCTCATGGTGATGAGATCCATCACCATCAGGCCACATTTCTCTAAGGAATTGTTCCCAACAGTTCAATACCTTGTCCATGGCTTGTCATGGCATTCCATCACCACCAGGCCACATTTCTTTGAGGCATCTTCTAGAAAAGTTGAGTTCCTTGTCTATACTATTGCTTAGTATGCCTCCAAGATGACCATATGTTGTTGATGGTTTTAGGGTTGTCAAATGGTCATGCTAAATTTGGAATAAAACTATTGAAATTAAAATTTTCCTTCTATAAATGATCATATTCAAAAAGATGGGTCAATATCAAATTCTAACCTAAATAACATGAACAATGAAAGAAAATGAAAGACAAAGTAGATCCTGTGCTTTATCCAAAATTTCAATGGTTCTCTTCTAAATGTCTTTAGCTTGACCATTTGACAAACCTAAAACCCTCAACAACATATGGTGATCTTAGAAGTGTACTAAGAAATAGTAAATGTTTTTGATTGAGCAAAAACAAAATTTATTTGTGCCTTGGGAATGGACTGCAAGATATAATGCGATGTCAATCCAAAGTTCTTTTTTCCATTTATTTTTCTAGGGAAAAAATTACTATTTATCTTTGTTTGCATTGGCGGGTACCTGATTTCCTGGGGGTTTACATTTTATATCAATAATTTTAAACAAGCTATCCAATCATCCCACATAGAACACATACTAGTAGGAACAAGTAGTGAAAAATCATTGGACTGTGAAGTGGGAATTAAAAAAGCAATGCCTAAATAAGTGGCTTCAACACTTTTTCCATTTAAAAGATTAAAGTATACATGAGTAAGATAAAAGAGCATGAACAAGAGCTTTTGTCCATGGACCAAGTCATACTATATATATGCAACCTTAACTTTTCAGATCTTCATGTCCACATGATAAAGACCTATACACTATCAACACTATTGGATCTTCTATGAAGATATTATAGAGATCAAAAAATTTATGACCATGTGAGGCAACTTTGTTTATGGCATTGAAAAACAAGCATATCATAAGCTGGAGTATATATTGGATCATGATGTTGGGCCAAAAGTGAGTGATATGATGGGTATGTGGGGTATGTAGCTACTTGTTATTTTTTACCCAAAATTGATAGTGAGTAGGGTTTTCAAAGGAGATTCTCAAGAAGTTTCCACCAATATAAATTATACTTTACTTTTAATTTAATAAATAATTATTATTCATTTTCTATTTGAATTATAACTAAAGTCACGGTGGAAATAGGTTGATTAGAAAAACATCTGTAGCGCAAAATGGTATCATTTTTGAATCTAAAACATCGTGCATTCATATGCTTCACATAGGTTTAAAACTCAAATTTCATTAAGTTTTGAGCAAGTTAAGGTGTGGACATGCAGAGCTTGCATTTTTTTAAAGAGTTTGTAATAAAAATTTCATAATTAATTATTTACTTGGAAAAAAATTACAAAAATAATGCATCACATTGGGACATGAGATTTTTCTAGCATATCTAAAATATTATAAAAAATATTATCATTTTATTGTAGTTAGGGTGGTCAAAGCGGTTACCTACTTCTTATATTTTTCCACGAAATTTAAGTACTATTGGTTAATTTTAAATTTTCATAGAATAGATTTACAAAAAAAGCCTAGTAGTTAAAGGCACATTCAATTCATTACAAATTCATTCTTCCATATTTTTAAAATCATATAGATAACTTATTCAAATTTTTAAGTCAAGTTTCCTAACTTTGATTTTTCTAAATTTTTCACCACTTAAGGGCTTGTTTTTTCCATGATGATCTTGCACATACCCAACTCTCAACATATATTAAAAAAATAATGTTTTATACACACAACACTATGCCTTATTTTAAGTCATAAGACATATATAACTAGAAAATAAATGGCTATAAAGGGTTTGCAATGAAGAGGAAGCCAAATGTTTTAGTATATGCTAGCTCATGTAACTATGTTGACTAACTGTTCCTTTCAACATAGCCATGTGTGCAAACAAATTAAGTCTAGTATCTATATTTAGATTTCCATTATTTCAATGAAGATCTATAAATGATGAATTGGATTTCATTTTATTCAAGATCTAACGAAAATTTGAAGTTCAAAAACTATTTTGATATCAATGTTATGAACTCAAAATATCAAAATAGACTCAAATAAAATATGTATCTGATGATACCTTAGCCCCTAGAAAAAATATAGAAGAACAGTAGAAGAATGGAAGATAATTTTCCATTGATCTCTTATGAGATTTTAAAGTAGAAAGAGTAATGTCATTGTTGGTTAGGGTTTCACCATTCAACCATCTTTGAGTGATCAACTCCATGGTTACCATTAGGGAAATACAAGTGCCCCACAAAATGATAATGATATCACATGGGACTATTGTAAATAGTCTTAACTTAATAATACTTTGTTAGACTAAGTCCACAGCATAGTAGTACTAAGATGACTCAACTTCTTATGAACATACCAAAAATGTAACTCAATTGTCCCAATTCAGGGTTATGTGCACAAATCTTCTAATGTTCTACGATTTCAATTAAGATATAATAATACATGAATGATGGACAAGGGGTACAACAATAGACTTTTTGTAGTACTCAATAACTACTATTTTCCCTTACAATGCACCATACTAAGATTGAATACAAAATAGGACATTGTGATATGGTGAATATAGATAGAGTAAACTAATTTCATCATAGAACAACATGGAAAATTCATCTAGTAGGAAGTGTTTATTAAATATTTCATTCAACTAAAGGCGGGTTGTAGCATTGTGTCCTTGAAAATCAATCTACCAATACTGAAGTGGTTGTTCCAAAATCCCAAAAGATATCATTAAGCATTGAGTGGGGGCCAAAGCAAAAAAAAATCCAACTGAACTAGTAGATGGTACTTATATAGCTATTTCCTATGAAACTAATGAAGTAAACATAGAAGTTAAACTGCAGTAGTAAAAGTAGTTATGGTGGCCACCAATAAAATTTGATGTTGGTAAGAATTGAGAAATCAATGTTTGAGAACTAGTTTTTGCTCATGTAACTATGTTGACTAACTGTTCCTTTCAACATAGCCATTTGTGCAAACAAAATAAGTCTAGTATATATATTTAACTTTCCATTATTTCAATGAAGATCTATAAATGATGAATTAAATTTCATTTTATTCAAGATCTAACAAATATTTGAAGTTCAAAAACTATATTGATATCAATGTTATGAACTCAAAATGTCAAAATAGACTGAAATACAATATATATTTGATAATACCTTATCCAATAGCAAAAAGATAGAAGCACAATAGAATAATAGAAGATAATTTCCCATTGATCTATTATGAGATTTTAAAGCAGAAATAGTAATATCATCATTGGGTAAGGTTTCACCATTCAACCATCTTTTAGGGATTACCTCCATGGTTACCATTAGGGAAATACAAGTGCCCCTAAAAATGATAATGATATCACATGGGACTTTTGTAAATAGTTTTAGCTTAATAAGACTTTGCTAGACTAAGTCCATAGCCTAGTAGCACTAAGATGACTTAAGTTCTTATGAACATACCAAAAATGTAACTCAATTGACTTAATCTAGGGTTATGTGCACAAAGTTTCTAATGTTCTACGATTTCAATTAAGATATAATAATGTGAATAATTGATAAGGGGTACAACAATAGACTTTTCATAGTAATCAATAATTACTATTGTCCCTTACAGTGCACCATACTAGGGTTGAATACAAAATAGGACATTGTGATATGGTGAATATAGATAGAGAGTAAACTTCTTTCATCACAAAGTAGCATAGAAACTTCATCTAGTAGGAAGTGTTTATTAAATATTTCATTCTACCAAAGGTTGGTTGCAAGATTGTGTCCTTGAAAATCAGGCATCCTTGAAGCGTCGAGTGGGAGCCAAAGCAAAAACAATTCCAAGTCATCTTTGACAATTGAAAGAGTTGGTGAAGTTGTGCTCAGCTTCGAACCCCCATGTTTGATGATTTGAAGATGGGTAACATACTATACATTACACTAGTTATTTGAGTTTCTTTCAAATTCATCTTTGACAATTGAAATAGTTGGTGAATTTGTGCTCATCTGAGAGCCACCCATCTTCTCGTCATCAAACATGGGGGTATCATCAAACTTGGATTTTCTCAAGTTACCAATGCAATAGGTAAGCTATTATTACAAGATGAATTTAATAAGCTAGACGTATTGTTAACAATTTTTTGTGTAGCATAGGTAAAGTAGCCCTAGCACAAGGACCTAGAAGTGATCCAGGCATTCATAATGGTTTTTGTGCAACAAATTAAGAGGATTGATGTAATAGCTTAGTTATCAGCCACAAAATTTAAAGAAATAAGAAACAATGTAAAAGAAAACGAGGAGAAGATGGAAAGACTTTCAATGACCCAACTTGAATTGATCTAGATATGTAGAAGTAATGACACAAAAGTCTTAGGAGTTGGTTAGATTAGGTTATTTTGGGACTTTAGAGTGACATGTTTCATCATAACCAACAAGTTTCCATGGCACATAGTCATCGTTTTGACTATATATTTGATCTTTTAATTGCCATGTTCAAGTGTGTATGGTATGTTGGTGGTTCTCCCTACTAGTTTGCTATATTTTTTAAGCATCATTTTTTGAAGTTTTCACCATGCCTTTGATTTGTGCCTTAACTAAAGAGGATTTAGACTAGTATTCGATTCAACGTTACCATATGATTCCTTACAAAGGAATGGAGATGAATCTTGAAAAGCATATTATTATTCCCAACAACTGTAACACACTACCCCAAAATCATGTTCTAATTGCAATAACATGAATAAATAAAGAAAATCCACATGATTACCATTCAAATGCCACCATGACCCATTAACTACACAGATCTAGCTTTACAAAGTCAACAATTACAAAGACCAATTTCATATTGCACACAAAATAAAAAAGTAAATTCTCATCTCTTATCAAATAACTTTTTAAAAGAAGAAAAGAAAAAAATGAGCATCACTTAAACCTATAAAGAGATGCCCCTGATAATGAATGGGTTGCTCTCACAAAGCTGTACCAAAGAATACAAGCTCCAAATTGGGAACCCATATTCTATGTATAGATATAATAAGAATGTTGTGAAAATAGTGTATAGAAGTTGTCAAGACATTGCACAGTAAGTCCTGAAATTTTGAAAGACCATTTATTTGAGATTTGTGATTTCTTTCTTCTCTCTCTTTCATTATCCAACATAGTATATATGCTATAACTATTAAGTCTTTATCTCATACAACCATGCATAAATAATAGGTATATAGATTTTCTAGCTAGATGGCTATTGTATTCATGCTACCCACATCTAATTTGAACTATAAAACCAAAAGGCCCAATATTTATAAAACCAAACTGTCACTTAAGTTTTCTGAAAGAAGAAAAAAAGAACTAAACTATGGGTATTTGAATTAATAGCATAGTAACTAGCATATGCGTGTGCTTGTTATTTATCCATAGTCATGTGGGCATAGATTTAGATGTAACAAAGGAATGAAGGGGTAATAATCATAGTACATATAAGATACTAGATAATGAGAGAGAGAGAGAGAGAAACGACTACAGAACTCTCCTATAACTTGTATGGCATCCCATACATTACAAAAATGGAACAAGTTAAAAGGTGACAATAGAGCCAACAATTGCATAACTTGAAAGCCCTAAATTCGAAAGGGAAGGAAAAACCCAAAACAAAAGGGTATGTGCAGATCATGATGGGCCAAAAGTGGCGTGGCAGGTATTTGTAGGTATGTGTCTATGACTTTTTTACCCAAAATTGATGGAAAGAAACCCGAAAAGGGTTTTTAGGCGAAGTTCTCAGCTTTCACCGTATAGGTATGTAGAACAAATTTGTAAATAATTATTATTCATTTTCTAATAGGAATTAAGACTGGTCTGAGTCGATAGGCTAATTGAAAAACATCTATAACTTTCAAATGGTGTATCACATTTTTTTGAATTTGAAGGAAACAGCGTCACATTCTATGCTTCACATAATATAGGATTGAGAAAAAGATATTAATTTTCATGAAGTTTGATACCAAGTTAAGATTGGTGGGCATACTGAGTTTTATATTTTTTTAAAAGGAAAGTTGTAATAAAAATTCATAATTAATTATTTACTTGGAAAAAATTAAAAGAAAATATGTCACATCCGAGACATAGGTTGTCTACTTATTCATTAAAATCTTATAAAACTATTATCATTTTATTATGAGACAGGTTGGTCGGTGGACACCTACTTCTTATTTTTCCTTGAAATTTAGTACTAAAGACAATTTTCAAATTTTCCTCAAATAAGATTTTATTTATTTTAAATAAGAGCCTAGTAGTTTAGAAACTAAATTCAATTTTCTACAGATTCTATTCTTACATATTTTTGAAATAATATAGATAACTTGAAATTTTTTATGTCAAGTTGCCTAACAAGCAGTTTTTTCTGAATTTTTTCCAAGACTCAGCTTAGATGATCTTTTAAAGACCAGTTGCAATGAGGCCTCAACAGCAAAATGGAATACGAAATAAACATGTTCCAGATGTTAAACGTCAGGACAGGCAGGTCTCCGAGCCTGCCTGGCTAACCAGGAGTCAGTCAAAGACTTGAACTTTAGACAGTAGACCACCAGCATGGGCGTGGGTTTGGGGAAAGGTTATGTTGAGCGTGTATTAGAATGACAACAAGCCAGTCGTCGTACTTTCCATAAACAATGCCACCTAATGGAAAGAATGACATCTACTAAGACACCATCAAGCATGCCCCTGTGTAAAATGTACACACATAAACCAACCACATGCCCATTTCCAGGTCCATGTTCCCTTCCTTGAAAAAACAACAAAACATTAGGGAAACAAGCATAATACTTTTCCCTCTCTCAATGATTGGACAATCTATTTAAAATTATTGCTTCAAAATCTAAACCCTTAGGAAATTAGACACCCGCCAATGCAAACAAAGATAAATAGTGATTTTTTTCTAGCAAAATAAATGGAAAATCAAAACTTTGGATTAGCATCGCATTATATCCAACACTCAGTTCCCAACGCACAAATAAATTTTCTCTTTGCTCAATCGAAAACATTAGTCTCTTGTTATAAAGGCAGGGACTAATAAATATATATTAATATTAATATACATATTGCTTTATAATAATATAAAAGTCTAGCGATGAAAGGAAATTTTAAATCTACCTATTGAATAAGAACATTTAAATCGATTTCCAGACAGTTCAATTAATTCCATTTATTATTGTTAAATAATTATTTGTTTCATGTCTTTGGTCTCATATATATATATATATATATATATATATATATATCTGTGTGTCTGTGTGTGTTTAATACAATTAGCAAAATATAATAGTGAATAAAATTTAAAAAATAAAATGTAAAATTAATATAATATTATTTGTTTAGTAATATGGATTTTTATTTTTTTTTATGTTAAAAATGTTATTGAATATTTACAACGATATAATATTGTTATGTTTCAATCATATGTTTATTAAGTAATACATTACTATAAGTTTAATGATGTAGATGACAATAATTTATTTGTAAGACATAAAATAATAAATATTTGAATATTTGATCAAGCCATAATCAATTGAAAGTTAATACATAGTTATTAATTTTCTCTATAATACCCTCTCAATTCTACATAGGTGGCTTATCTACAACATTAAAGATCAAGAGTCAAGGATGAAACAAACCAAGGAAACATGTATGAACTTTTTTTTTCCTTGCATTATCACCAATAAGTATTGATGATGTAGGAACATCTTGAGATAAGGAAAAACTTCACACAACCAAGATCTAAGATAGGTATATCTATGGAATGAAGGTGAAGACAAAGGACAATGAGAACATAGGAAAATTAGAGTTCCTAATTGAATAAATATATAAAGAATAAGGTGTAGTTTTATGCCCAACGAGTAGTTAGGTAATGAAGATAGGTAAAATCCAATGAGTGAGCACCACGAGGAGTAGCCAATGGTGGAGATTGAATCTAATGTGGGAAGAGTAATGGGAAGCACCAAAATTTAACCAAATTGGTAGGAATGTTGGTTTTGAGGTAGTCAAGTGCATGCTAGTTGAGAAAGGATAATCCCACTTTATTGTGTTCAACTATTAATTGGGACATTGAAATCAACCTTTCTAACAAAAAAATCACTTTATGTCAATAGTAGAAAGAAAACTATTAAGAGTTTTAAAGATGATGCTAATTGTTATTGTTTTAATTCTATGTGTAGGTTCTAAACACATAAAAAATAGTTTCTTATCATTTTAAAATATTTTTAATAATTTATTTTTTATAACATTATAGTTTTTTTAGCAAGTAATATCTTTTCTATATACATAGCTTATATTATTAATTAGATAGAATCACAATTTTTAAAATATAGGTCACTAACAGTTATAGTTATTACATGCATATCTTTTTCATAGTTTTTTTGTTAAATATTTTTTATTATTGATTTTTTAATTTACATTAATTATAGTTTAGAATTATTTTATTATGTATAACTTCTTTCTATACATTAAAATCATTAATTTTTAATTGAAAAAGGGACATCAATATGAAGTATTTATATATATTTATTTAAAAAAATAGTTCTAGCATTTATATTTTTTTGTGTAGATTGAATAGAGAGCATTATGTTTGGTAGATAACCTATGTTCACTAAACAATAGAAAATAAAATGTCATGATTAATTAAATTATATTACAATTTATAATTTTTAGAAAGCTTGCCTTGAGTCTCGAAATCTTGTAGAATTTTATGTTATAGTGGCTTCATTATGATGGTCCAACCACCACTTAAAAAATCTCTAAAATCTCTATAAGCATTAATGGAATAGCATCAAAGGGACATTTGAATGAAGGAAAAAAATCTTGATTCCAAGGTCTTTTTGGTGCTTGTCTCAAAAACCTAATTTTTAGTAAGTCATGATTCTCATTATTAGTTATTGATCTGAAGTTTGAATGGACCCCATTTGTTGAAAAGTTCACTTAGTGTAATACCTTATCTTTCCTTAAACTTTAGTCATTCATTCATTTTTGGTCTTCAATTTTAGTTGTTAGTTCTTAGCTTGTTGTTTTCATCTCACAAATAAATTGAACGTTGATTGACTTGCCTTGTAGGTTGCAAGTTAATCACATACCCTTGATGATTTGAATTCCAATGTTTTGTAAGTGAAAATTAGATAGTCCTAACTTGTTAGATGCACAGGACAACTGGGAGGAAGTGGGGGGCAGAAGGGAGAGGGGAGAATCTATTGTATACTTTTAAAACATCAGAAACCCTCATTAACATTTAGATCTACATTAGTTCTTAATCACCTAACATGCATTAATAGAAGGTAAACATGTAAAGAAGTAATGCAAACACATCAAACACATAGGAACACTAGATTTACATGGAAAATTTAAGAAGGGAAAAACTACGGTGTTGATTAACTCACTAATATGTAATTGCAACACCAAACACAATAAGGCTCACTACCTAGAAATATATATAAAGGCTCACTACTGGTGGCTCACTGCCAAAAGACTCACTATCTAGAAGAAAGAAAGAAGAAGGGGTGGCTCACTATCAATTTGAACTTGTAGCAATGCATTTCTCATAAGTTGAAGGTATAGTTCCACTAAAGCACAAACAACTTATCAAAGAGACAAAAATGTAGACACCTTCTACTCACTCTATTAGGAAGTCATAAGCATTAAGGCTCACACTCAGATCAACACACTTGATCACTTTCGCAACACATGCTCTCCTCTCAATCCACACAACAATTCTCCTTGCATTTATACTCTCCACAACCTAAAACAATCACAATTAGGTCAGTCTCAAGGAAACATGTACACCTCAATGTGCAACATCAATTTGGAAATGACCAAAAGCTCTCTCATTTGATCCATAACTCAAAAATATATATTTTAAAACAAAAAATGATTTTAATCATATGCTATGTTTTCATATAACACAATCTTATGTTTTAATATAAATATATTTATATTTAATTTATACATATTTTGTTTCTTTCATTTTTTTTTGATTAATTTGATATTTTCATAATGTAATAAATTATTTTAATTTACTAATATTGTTTATTGGATTGTTAATACTTTTACTGCATTATTTTTAAATATCAAATAATTATATTTTTCATCAATAAAAATAAAACAAACATTCGTTGACGAAATATAAATCCAGCAAGGTCAATGTTTGACTTTATTCCTCAATTTCTTGTTTATAGCCAGGAAATCAGAGCACACAGTACAACAACGTAGACAGCATATCTTGTCTAAACCTTGTAACCCGATTTTTGCCAGAGAAATGTGAACCCTGTAAGAAGGAAGTCATTCTACTGAAACAGAGAGAAGACGATGTAAGATTTCCATCTGGTGTTGAGGAAGGCAAGTGGAGACAACAATGCTTTTTCCTCCATCCTTTGCGCAAGACAAAAACATGATTCCAATTTCGTTCATTGTTGCAGTCTGGACATCCGAAGGCTTCCCCCATCCATAATCCATCTCGTACAATGGAAATCTTGGAGAACTTATCGCGTTAGTTCCGTATTGCCACCCCACTTCTGTAAGTAAAGTTACAAAATCTCTGTCAGGAGATTCTGCCCAATCCATCAGATAATTAATCTGAGCTTCCGAAGTGCAGGAATTGATGAGTTGCTGAATAACATCCGCAGCGAAGGAGATATCTGAATTGATCAGTATGTTGGCTTTTGTCTGCGCCAAACCAAGGGATAAGCAATTTCCAAAATAAGTTGGTGGCAGAGGCGGCTTCAAGCGACCCCTGCAATCACCCAGCAATACGAAATAAACGTCTTCTTCCTCGGGCACCTCGCGAGCTCTCGTTGCACATCTCCAAAATTGTGCAGCCACTGCAACAAAAGAACTAGAAGCCCCGCTTCGTTGTCTCAAGTCTTGTATTATGTCTTCTGTAAAGCAAAATGTTGAGTAGATCACTTCCGTTTTCCTTTTGGGCTCCACCCATTTACGGAGAGCCTCGATGGGCTTTTCCACGTTCCCGCTGCCACATGTATTGTCAGACACAAACTTGAAAATCTTGGCCCCTGAAATCCTATTGCTTATTATCTCATGGGCTTTGTAAGAAATTAAGGGAGTCTGGCTATCTCGTTTCAAAACTGTTCTGGCGTGCAGAGGGGGTTTGGCGAGAGGGAGGCCTCTGCTACACTCTGCCCACGATGTCATGAAATGCCAATACGAATTTCCATCTGCTATAACGTGATGCAAGGTAGTTCCGATGCATACACCGCC